>JANHGB010022701.1:0-21157 GCA_026283785.1 Coracopsis vasa
AAGTTTCTGAAAGATGGGTGGGAGGGGTGGTTATCATTAATTTTAAAATACAAATATTTTAATAAGTTTCTTTTAATATATATGATAATGAGCTTATAGATGAGACACAAACCACAGGCCAAGTAAGCAGATGTCTTGTCAACAAGGTCTGGAATTTAGAATCATTAGGGCTCTTTTAAAGAAACATACTTACTCTGACATAAAACTGAAGCACATTATAATATTTCAAATTCACACTGCTCTGTGTGACATTTCTTCCTCATTAAAATGAAGAATGACACAGCCAGAGAGAGCCCTGTCTTTCCTGCTTTGTATTTGTAGTTCAAAAGATAGCTCTAGAAAATTGTCCCAGAGAGACAAAATATTAAGCACCTTGAGTGCTGTTCTGCATGCAATTAATTTCACAGCCTTTGGAAGGTTTTAATGTGTTGTGGTGACCAGTGAAATAATAATTAGTTGTTGTTCACTGTTCCCATCTTTTTCACCTTCTTTTTTTCTGCAACCTGTCAAATCCTGTTTAACTCTGCTTGTTTTTATAGGTGCCAATTTCTTTATGTTGTACAGCTTTCATGATGAGACTCCTGAACTTCTTGGTTCGCCCTTCAACTTTGAAAACAAAGAATCAGATAGACTAGAGCAAATGAAACTCAATGAACACCAACAGACACAGCGTGTTTCTGAAGCTATCACAAGTAAACAACACTTATGATCAAATACCACAAAAATTAGTTAATTACCTATTGGGTTGGGGATTTGTCAATCCACTGAAATCCACAGAAGGTCTCCTATTGCCCTGAGACACTTTCTATCAAACCTTAAATTACGTTTTCTTTTAAACATATCTGTCTTCCTTTGATGCACACACACATATATCCAAAGGCAAACTCCATCCTTTGACTCTAATAAAGTAATGAATTAATCCAAAACACCAGCACCCACATTAGACGTTCCCTGTGACTAAGCGCTGTTGAGCAGCCTGTAATGTCTTGGGTAAAAGGAAAAAGGACATGGTTATTTGTCATAAAATCTCAGGAAAACCATAAGTAAAAAGGAAGAGTGTTGTAAACACCACCACAGGTACAAACAGAGGAATCTGCAATATGAAGTAGATTTTCAACACAGAGACTTTGATGCTAAATTTTACAGCAGTAGGGGACAGTCTTTCAGATCATGCATTTAAATTAATAATGTGTTTTGGGTTTTTTTTAAGAATAATGTAGAATGTAAAGCGTACTCAAAGAACTAAGCAGGAATCCTCAGTGCAGAGGTTTGATGCTGCATGCTGAAGATCCAGAAGCGGGCATACATTCATCCTGAGACCCAAGAATTTCTCTCTGGATCAGAACATATAACCATCAGTGTATATAAGCAACCAGTAGCCTCAGTAAAGATACTCTTATGTTGTGCACCCCACAGGGAGTCAGGAAACTCAGAATCCTTATGTCAGGTAGGACTCATGTGGACAAGGCAGAAACAAAAGGGCAATGTGAGTATCAGGGAGGCAATCACAGTGGACACAAAAGTAGAAGTGGCAGATTATTCAGGCATAACTCCAATTTTATCATTGCAGTTCCTCTCTCTAGATACTTTTCCAGCCATTTCTGGCATTTAGTAGCAAGACCAAGGTAAAGGAAATGGATATTCCTGACAAGGTATAGAATATTCTGTAAAAAGCCCAACAAAATACTGTGCAGGTATCCTGCATATTAACTAGTTGCAAAACTGTACTTGTAATTCTAACACTTTAAAGGGAAAATAAAGGTGTAAACCCCAGCACTTACTATTTTCCATGTTTGTTTTCCAAATCTAGCATCTAGAAAAATGGCAGTATTCCTGCATTCAGCAGAAATCTACCATAAAAAGCACTTTTTCAAACTGTAATACTATCCTAGTGCTCCTGGCTTTCAATCTGTTTTCCAGTGCTTACAGAACTTTGGATTCCTGTGATCAGCACTAAATGTATGATCCAGTAAAACATATAAACATAGTCTTAGGTTAAAGCATATTAAGTCGTGATATGTAGTTAACTTGAACAAGAACTCAAATCTTTTCTTCTGAGGCAGGGTCTAATTCTGAGTAAGACTGGTTTAAAGTCCCCTTCGTGCCACTGGAATAGCACAAGGACAAGAAGAAGAATCTCAGCTTTTTTATTTTAAAGGCATAATTTAAACCATTTGAAATAGAAACAATTGATTGCAAGTTTATAAACAAAACAATGTTGCAGAACGTAAGGATGAGGGCAGTAGGTATTCTGGAAACCTCTGAACTGCGTGACCATGCTGAATGTCAGGCAAGGTTATTTAGGGCAGGAGAATGTCGCTAAATTTCTGACATTTTTCAAGTTGAAACCAAACGAATAAACAAAAATAAGCTGACAAAGTATATAAAATACATTAATTTTGTACACATTTTCAGGAAACAGTAATACCTACAGATATACAGGCTTATTCCAAACCCCATCAATCATCATAGCTCTGTGCTTCTGTTCCTCTAAACAAGGTCACTGCCTGTAAGTATCAAATTCTATGGACTCAGAAAAAGATTGAGCCCTGTATGAAATATTTCCCAGTTTGCTGTCCAAAGACAAGACACAATTTTTAATGTTTACGTGTTTGGTTGGCCTTAATGAAAAATATCTCATTTTTCAAAGGTTTTATTTCTTCTGTAGCTGCAACATGTTCCTGTGGAAGTTGTAGCAGAGATTCTATGGTTTTATAATAGAAAAAAAGTTTAATTGCTTGGGAATTGTAGTTATTGAGCACAAGAAAAATGAAATCACTTTCCAATAACAATTCCCATGTGTAACTTCAGTATAAACTTTTCAATTAAATAGGCAGAAATGTAGTAAGAGAACATTCCAAGATTACACAGCACACAGAGGGTAGCAAGTGAAATGAATTTCTGTATTGGTCTTCCCACAGACGGAAGAAACTACTTTCATTTCAGCACTTCACAACATATCCATTTCCAGAGCTTTGCACACTACACCTAAAGAGAAGGATAACTAAGGATAACTTTTTAGCTCTTTCAGGGGAAAACTCAGCAGGAACATACAAAGAATCTACAATCTGATGTTAAGATCATACATTAAAGGACAGAGCTATACAGAGCTAGCAGTTACATTACGATAGTAACACAGGCCTTTGTCCTTGTCCTGCTGATATATCCTGCCTCTGAACATTGTGCCACAGATACAGATATTGCGGCTACACAGTGTCTCACATCACTGGGAGCTGGGAAGTCCCAGGTCACCCAGCAGCTTCATCTTTAGTAGTTTTAAATCATTCACATACAGAGTTTGCCATTGCTTTTTCCAGAACAAACAAATGAAAACATTGGTATAGCTGTAAATCCCAACATACTTGGCCTTTCCAAGTATATTGAGTTTTCATTGGTCTTTTCCCCTGGTAAAAAGAGAGATAAGTCAACTACTTCCATAGCAGATACTGCTTTCTCTGCCATGTGTGCTCTTTGGTCTAGTTAATGCAGCATGCTTGGTGGACTTAGCACACATATACTGTAAACTCACTGGGTGCATGTACTGCGGAAGGAACAGAAAATCCCCAAATCATGACCTCTGCAGGTCAGGTTGAATTCATACACTGTGCTATTTATTACGAGATAGACTACGTGTAGTGTCACAGAAAAGAGAACATCCTGTAGGGAAGCCTGGATTGATATATAGTCTATTTCTAACAGATGGTACTTTATTTTCCTGTAATATTCAATGGACTCTCAACAGTAGCAGAGCAATAGTAATGAGGTAAACATTTCACAGCTCTTATTAAGAGCAAAGCAGTGCTTTTAAGGCAGTGCATCCTTTTCCCACCATTCATTTTCTATCTTCATTTGGAAAAAAAATAATCCCTTGTTTGTCAATTTGAAACACGAAAGCACTCACTTACCTGGCCTTAAGTTTCACTGATAGATATGGAACCATTTTATTGCTACAGAGCCCAGCAAGTGTGAGATTACATGTATAGCAAAAGAATAGCTGGTTTAAGAAATAGCCCATATTGCTTTGCCTTCATATAGTAATGGTTTTGTTATATGAATGTGCACTAAAATATTTCATGAAACACCTCCTGGAAAACACATAAAAGTCATTAACCAGCAAATGAAATAAAAATATAATGAATTTCCAAACTAAAAACCTGCACAGAGGACTCACACACCATAAATTCTCAATGAGAAACTATCATTTTCCCTTCACTCTAATGAAGTTCATATTAAAATCACAAGATTTTGCAACATTAGCATAGTAAAGGTTGCACAACTGCCATAAGCCCATAGAGAGACAAAACTGAGATTTATAACAGGAAAAATCAGGCTGAAATTCAGACTCAAATGAGCTTGGTCCTGTTACCAAAGAAATAGAAATTGAAGAACTTTGGCTACCTTCCTAGAATCTTTTCCTAAATAATTTTCTCTGTTGCTGTGAGGCCCTTGCTGTAGTCCCATTGTTTCATTTTGGTGGTCATCACAAATTATGATGATTATTATTGCTAGGGTTTTCAAAGGAATGCAATGTTACAGTAAAGGCTGAAATCCACCACAACTGAAGTCTCTTTGTCTCATGCCAGATCGTAAGATCTTTGTCTATTTTTGGCAGACCAGACTGGAATGATGCTGTACAAAGGCACAGCAGCCCCTATGCTCAGAAGTACACAAGACAAGACAAAGGTAGGTATTTATTTGATGGAAATACAACGTGTAGCCCAAGTTCACATAAGCCTAGGTTATTATGAAGAACTTGGTACTCAGTTACAGATAAAAGAACTTGATACAGTTACCTTAACTGTAAACCCTGTAACTTGTAAAAAACTGACAACTTTAATCTGTGAAAAACAGCAAAACCTGTATTATTTTGTTGTATCTGTATAGGAAAAAAAGTTATCTATGGTCTGTACTGCTTTGTCTCTCTGGCCCCAGTAAACCTGTCGGAACAACCAATTTCCCAGATTATTCTGTGTAGGTACTGTGGGGGCTCAGTTCTGTATATCTTGAAAGTAACCCAATTTAAGAATAAGCAGAGCAGGCACTCCTTTGAAAAAGTCAGAGGTCTTTTCAAATTGACATCACAATTATGAAAATACTGTCTGTATTAGTAGAGAGCAAAGTTCTGTGCTCTCACAGAGCAGCTGAATCTATCACATCCTTCTCTCAATTATACGAGTCAATTTATCTCTTATTGCCATACAAAAAGGCTCAAGCCTTCATAAAAGCAGACAGTTCAAATCATTTCCTTCATGAACATAAATGAGTCATGAGAAATGAAACACAGAGATAAAGTTGAGCTCTAGAGAAAGCTGTGCATTTGATTTTGTGGGTTCTAACAAAAAAAAAACCATCAATGCTGACTAGAAGGAGGAAAGGAGGGGGGGGAAGTCAAAAAAAGAAAGCATGAAGGAGGCAACCCAATGAGGCAATGAAAAAGTCAATCACATTTCTAGTGATGCTGTGTTCTGCAGTCACATGCACTATGGTTTGCCACTCATGCACAATCATTCCTTGAAGGAGGCAGTGGAGGGCAACCTGACATTTAACTGGTAGGCACAAATTCAGGAATGTGTGAATGTGAACAATAAAATGAAAACCTGCCTGTTCCTGTAAGTGAATTAACTGACTCACTTTTCAGCAACGCTTCGTGTAGGCTGACAGTAATGTACTATAGAAAACAAATACATTCAATGTTAAACTGGGCTTCACTGTACTATGTATCAACTTTAAATTTACTCGATAGGACAGACCATCATGCAGTGTGATCTTCCTTATCAAACCAGGTTTTGAGGGAAGGGTAGTCAGAGGGAAAAAGCACTAGAGATTCATCACAGACAACTGTTTGGTGTGTTTCTAAGATGTAACTCATTTGCCCAATCACCAGTAGCATAAAAGTTATGATCAATCTACCACAGAACGAAGTCAAATACTTTAAGGTTACTAAAAATAAGATAAGGCATTGCTTTAAAAGGTTAAGAGTTGAAGGAAAAAAGTTCTTCTTAAAAATTTGATTCTTGCTTTTCAGCTGAAAAGTGTGGTTAGACCAGAAAATACTGGAGGTGACAATGTTCGATGGAGATATCCTTCAAGAAAATGCTGACAGCTAAGAAAAGCAGAGCCATGAAGAGACACAGAAATGGCTGTACTCATTGCTAATGTCTTAATCCAATCTCAAAGATAAATATAGATAGGCTTTCTCTTTTAATATACTACTCCGGAAGCAGTACATTATTTACTATTTCTAGAGAAAGAATTCTGTTCTGGGGAACACTTGAGAATGAGAAATAAAAAAAAAAAAAAGAAGAAATAATCATTCAAGGGAAACTCAAATTTAATTTGGAAATAGTTCATTTTATTTCATTAGAAACCTGGACCGCAGAGAATCTTAGTACACATGTGCCGACAGATGGCTAAGCTATGGCTTGGGGTTTACCTCAGACCAAGGTAAGTGAGAACTAGGATCCCTGGATTCGATGATTACTTGCTTGAGACTTGTCTTCTGAATTCATTATCCATTATAGGAACTCTAATACACCTGTCTGGACTCTGTCTGGCAAAGTTGCCCCAGAAGCAGTGCTCAACAGTCTGTAAACTCTGAAGAAGTCAAGAAGCCTGATAACAAAACAACTGCATGGGCTGGTCAGAAAATATTTGATGTTCACTTTCATCAGCTCCATAAAACATTTTGATTTCCACATGACAGACGAAAGGAAGGCCCTGAAGGGTATCAAAATGGCCATGAGCCACTTAGTTGCGTCATCCCTGCCTCAAAGAAACGGCAAACTAAGGCTTAGCATGAATTGGGAAAGTAATTTCCAGAAATGAGGGTCATATTAGCAGGTTTTACAAGACATTTTCACAGCATTATTGGTAATACTGAGACACAGTTGTGTTCATTCTGCTTCAAGACAGAAGAGGGCAAACTGGATGGAATGATCTATAAGCATGATTGGGACAGAGACCTCAACTTTAATGAAACAACTATGAGCTTAGCTTGTTTAGCTTAGCAAAATGAAGGCTGACAAATAATGTAATTTCCTTCTATAAATATTCCTAGGGGAGTAAGCATTATGGAGGCAGAAGAACTATTTCAAATAAAAGAAAATGTTGGCATAAGTAAAAACTAGTGTAATATTTAGGCTGAAAATGAAAGAGGAGTGCCTAGAAAGAAGACTCAGAATAACCAATATCAGCAATTGGAGGCAAGCAATCTGACTACAGACCTGTGTGAAAAAATCATGTCTTAGATTTCCTTTTCAACAAATACTGAAATGTTTCAATAAGATGTTCATAGCTTCACAAAACTGAAGTGCTACTTTTAATGGAAAGCCTTAAAGATTTACAAAAACTGTTTTCCCCCGTACAACTCAGCTAAAACCATTATAACATAATTGCTTTCCCCCAAGCTGCAGTCTTTATGAATAAGTGATTTAATATGAGGGAAAGAAACAGCTATACCTAACAACCAGCATGTTGGCTTCAATACAACTGAAAGACATTGCCCTGTTTGGACTTCATGTGCAATACAAAAAGATAAAAACAAAAGTGAACAGGTCAGAAAAGAGAAAAAAAATGCCCCCATCTCTTTATAAAACTTACATAAAAGAATAAATTTGCAGGCACTTGTTTAATAACATCCCAAATTCCAGTTGGAAATACGCATTTTATCAGATTTTTGAAGTATCATCTTTTCAAATTATTCTTTTATGTGTATGAGTTCTGCCCTTGGTGAGCGAAAATTGTTTCCTGCATCAAATACTGGTGAATGGCCTTACATTTCAGGGTGAATGTGACAGATTTCAAAACAGTATTCATCTTGTCCTTTAACACAGGACTGCACATGTGGTTTAATGAAAGAAAAGGTCTGACTTACATATGAATCCCTGTAGTCTTCCCAATATGATTCAGAGCCATACCCAAAGGAGAGATGGGAGAGAAGAAATTCCAGTTAATATTTAAATCCAAATCCTCTCCTTCCTTCCTTGTGGCTTACAGTTGATGTGGGAGGAAGTATATTCAGTCACTTTTGAATAGGTAACTAAGGAAATTGCTTCTGTGATATTTTAGTCCTAGCTTAATCCAAGGTCCCCATTTAAATTCGGGTAACCAACACTTTTAACACACTTTCTTAGACAATATGGTACCTGACAAGATGACAGCATGTCTGGCTGCAGGACTAGGCCTCAGTAGAACATATTTTGAAAAGGCAAAGCAGGCAAATGCTTTAGGAAACTGTCTGCTATGGGAATGACAGGAGACCTGCCTTCAAGGATTCTGAAGGTGGCAGCCACTGGAGAAGAGCTGTCATCACCCTTCCCTAGCAGCAGTTTCCACAGCTCTCCCTCCACCTTCAAAAACAAGCTGACCCTCCATTTCTAGAGCCAGCCCAGCATCCACAACAGTGGTGGCAAAGCTCCATTTTACACTCAGCTAAGAACCCCTACCTAGGCCACTCACTCCTGCTCTGAACTTCCCGTAATTTAAATAACTGCCAAAGTGTAAATGCCCTGTAGGATGACTTATAGGGCACATGCCATTGTATTTTAATATCCACCAAACTTCCAGGGAGTTATTTGCTTTCCACTTATTAGTGTTAATGCTGGTTATATTTATTTAATCCTACACATGTTTATACTCCTGTGAAAGCAAATTATTCTATCACAGGACCAGTACACAGAGTAACACACTTAATGAAACAAAGCTGGCCCAGCTGGTTTCATTTTTGTTCTTGTAGTTTTGCTCCTGTTTAATTCATTGAATAAAATATTCTGGGCCACATTGACTAATGTACAAAGAATATAATAACCTCTCAGATAATGAGCAACTCACCTCTTGGTCTTTGCAAATGACCTTCCTAATCTATCATCTTAGCTTGAGAGGAGACAACGGCCCACAGCCAGAACCAAAGTTGCAGCAAAGTCCCACAGCAGACAATATGGGTTTAGATTATACAAGGTCAGCCCACACTATCTAACTGACATTAATCACCAACGTGGCACCACTTTACTCACTACATGAACCTTACTGAACAGTTCTGGCCTCTGGAAGGCTTTAATGACCTTTTAAGAAAAATGATTTTGCATTAAAGTTTATTGCCAGGGTACTTAACTTAAAGAATACATAAATACTGGATAGGCTGTGTAACCTGTACGTACATGAAGCTGCTGAACTGTGAATGCATGTCACTCAGAGAACTGAACACAAGGATACAAATAACAGTTCCATGGGTTTCCATGTCAGCAGGATGTCCAATACTGAGATACTGTCCAATACTCCCCTGAGATTCATATATGAAAACTCACCTCTGCCATTCTAAAAAGTAGGTGCATTTGGATCAAACTTTGATTGAGGTTAATCTCTTGTGGTCAAGCTGAAGAGATGCAGGAAGGACAATTCACCCCCCCAACAACAAAAAATCCACTGTGTGAATTTGAGCTGTTTACCAAGAAGATAAGAAGTATACACATGTAAGACACAAGCAAGTATTTTCTTGGTGGCACTGTAATTACATGAGACAGACCCAGCTTTCAGAGAGATTTGACGCCAAGTTCTTTTATATTCCAGTTGCAGTAGCTGAGTGCCATCCAAAACGCAACTAAGCTGAAAGAGGCAGAAAAACAAAAGCATCTCCTTTGTCCCAAATGAATTCAACTTCGTTAGTTTTGGCAGCTTTTCAAAGATCAGAAAAAAATATTTGTTTAATCTTTCCCTTCTTTCCTCTTAAGGTCAATGATGAAAACAGGATCAGCTCAATGACTGCACTTGCAGTTCACAATCTGTTGGATAAACCTACTAAGTACCATTTTGACAGCTTTGGAAAAAAGGTAAAAAGATACAGAGAATTTTTATAACATCTTTACAGAATGAGGAAGATTGTTGCTTTCTCAGGTAGTTAAAAGCCTGGGCCATGAGGCATAACAATTCTGTCCTAATCTTCATTTTGCAATAGACTTACTTCTTGTCAGCCAGCAAGCCATTCAGACCAAAACTTTCAGAGACGTATGTCACAAGCTTGACACACAAACCAAATTCAGTCCCCTGTAAATAAAAACATTTGCAGAATAGCTTGGGATCAGTAGGTTTCCCTGGTGGCAAGAGTGCATGGAAATGTGAGAAAGGGGTTCTTCATGAAATAAGCAACCAGACTTGTCTGAAAAGTTGCATCTGACGTACCTTGTCCTGCTATTACTTGAGGTGTGATTTTCAAAAAGTCCAGACACATACAGCAGTCCTTGAAATGCACTGGGCTTTGAATTCCCCTCTGCCTTATTGCTGCTGAAAAAAAGCTAAATCCAGAAGAAGATGAACATTTAGATAATGTGAAGCTTGAAGAGAGTATTCACCTGCTTCAAACCCTATTTGGACAATTCTCTAGAAAGGCTTAAGCAGACAGTACTGTGGACTGGAAAACACATCCGATTATCAACTTCAGAGATTTAAGGATTAGACTGAATACTTTAAGATAATTTTAAGAAAACCAAACCCAAAACAAAACCAGATTTCCCTCTGCTCCTGTAATGGACTAATTCCATTTAGAAAATCTTTCGCAAAAGAAGCATAATCTTTTTTTCAGGGAAAAAGAAAATAATTCATAACAAAGCAGGGCAGCAATGGGAAATATTGTTCAGGAGGATCTTAGAGTGGCAATGTTTCACTGGGTTCCTTACAGAGCCTTCCAGTGTTTCAGTGGGGAAAAAAATTCTCTTGCTTGAATATTGACCAATAATGAGCAATTCATTCAGTCTTATTAGGATTTCAAATATTCATCCCAGATCATCGTCACTCTCTAAAAGAAAACTAATCTCTGTTTCATAAGAGAGGTTTTGTTGTCTGACAGAACTAGAAGCACAGTTTTCACCTCCAGTCACACCACAGTACACAGTAAAACTGTGAACCTGATGAACAAAGGTGTCGCTAAGCCATCTTTACGTCCTCTCATTGTTAGGCTGGCTGAAAACCAGACTTCTTTCCCTAGGATAAGGCTGGAATAGTTGGAAATATGCCTTAAAACAATTGTGGTTCAATCCAAGAAGGTCCATATGGAAACCTAACCTGGCCTTGAACACCAATAGGGATGGGGCAGCCACAGCTTCCCTGGGCAATCTGTGCCAGTGCCTCACCACACTCACAGGGAAGAATTTCTTCCTAATATCTAATCTAAATCTACCACCTTTCACTTTAAAGCCATTTCCCCTTTTCCTATCACTACTTGCCCTTGTAAAAAGTCTCTCTCCAGGTTTCTTGTAGGCAAATTAGTTGTATGCAAGCTTCTTACAAAAACACTAGTTATTAGTCCAACCCTATTCCCATTTAAATGAATGGGAAAATACTAACAACATTTTTTTAATCAAAAGTCAAACCAAACACAAATAAAAATAACCTAAAAATTATTACTGATTAGCTTAGTGCTTAGTGGGAAAAACCTGCTGTGCTGAACACCATGTTTTGGTTTAGGTTTTAGGATTTGGAAAACAGCGTGGTTGTCAAAGTCAGTTATGTCTATCACAATATTTTGGATTCATCCCGTATGTTATTTGCACACTGTTTGCTTGATGACACTGTATATAATAACTTTTGAGCTCTGTAAGAATTTCAAAGAGGTATCCAAGAAACACAGCATACATAGAATTTCATATTCCTACCTATAGCAAAGAATCACTGAAACTTCCAAAAAAAAAAACTTATCTGGGAGAATAAAATGAAGAAATAGTTCTTTTGGTTCCAAGACATTCTAGTAAATAAAGAGAAATGGGACAAATTATAAGGAAACCCCCAAAACACCACATCGGAGACACCAAAATATTAGGCTGCTTTGAGTAAGCTCTTGAGAAACCAAGGTAAAAATTCCTAATAACCAAAAGAAAGTCTGTTATAGCAAAAAGTGTTATGATATCAATAACTGTTAATGAGCAACTTCAGGAGCTACTTGCAGTAAAAATAAATCTTCTGTCACTTTTAGAGGGCTGTGGTTCAAGGCTATCTGAAAAATAATTTAAGATTATGGGAAAACTACTTGAATTGCTAACCAAACCTTGTCTATCAGGTTACTAATGGAGTATTTGAGATAATCAGGATGTTCATTAGTCAATAAATGTCCCATGCTCACAGTGGGTTTTGCAGTTGCTGACAAACGTTACAGCTGGAGTATCAAATCCCATTCACCAGTTAGCAGGCACAGTGACTCTAAAGTCAGCATATCAAAATGATACGTGGTATTTGGCCTCAAGAGATGAACAGGCTCTGACCTAATTAGTGCTTAGCTAGGATTGATTTAGATTTAACCTAGTCGAAAATGGAATTAGCTCATTCACTTCCAGCTGAAATTTACTTTCAGCTCAGTTTGTGTCACTACATTTATATATATAGCAGGATGTGCAAAGTATCTTCTTAAAAACAGCAGTGTATCTTCTGTACAAAAGATAAAGCCTTAGCACAACCCTGCCGCTCCCCACACATGCACCATTTGGCTTTAGTACAATGTCCCTCATTTTTGCTGTGCTTTCCCTACATTTGGAACAGCAAAAATCTCATGGTCATCCTGAGAAAGGAAAGAGATGCACTTTGGTAGGTCTTTCTAGTATAGTGCTGTTTTCCAGCCACCACTATTTCAAGCCTGTTGTGCCTATCTGACTGGTCAGTGCCTCTTCTTGCAGAGCACCTTTGTGAGGTGTAGCTATTCCTTTCAGCCCACAGGAGGCATGTTTGGAAACAGAAAGCCAGGAAGTAACTCAATCTCTTTATGCAAGTATAATTGGTGAGTTTAAGGGAGTGCTGCTGTAAAACTATTTCCCTGTGACTTATTTTTATAACCAAATTGCTGCCAGTAACAGTGAACACAAAACAAGAGAGAGTGACAGAGAGAAAAAGAGCAGAAACACAAAGAAAACACTTCAGAAAAACAAATCAAGAAAATACCCTAATTCCAACATGCAGTCATTTGGGTCTTAGTCAGGAATTTCATATATTACACTGCATATAATTGAGACTTCTACAAAGCATTTGAAACAAAGCTCAGGCATGGAAATATCTCCACAGAGGCAATGTTTCATTACACTTGTACAGAAATACAGTTGGAAGAGACTTCCTAGATCTCAAGGCCAATTTCGGACAACTAGTGACAATCAAGTCTTTGGAAAGAAAGTGTCAGTTTTCTGGCATGAATTCCCTAAGACAGCTCAAGTCTGGAATGTGTTCATACACAACAGTGGTTATGGAGATCCACTAAGAGATCAAACTGATGCTAAAGGAGCCTGTGAAAACATTCAACTGAGTCAGTGTTAATCTTGGTTTGGGGGTTTTGTTTAGATCTGTGCATTTATTAAAACAGCTGGCTTTCAGCAGCATTCAAGAATAACTAATGCAGCAAAGCTGATGTTAAAGAGCTGCTGCAGGTAGAAAATGAAGAGGCTGCTCCTGCAAGTCTTCGCATTTTTTGCTCTTTAAGACTTTTTGATCCAAGAGAAGCAGATTATCTGTCAACCGAAAACATCCAAGGACATGATAGATCTCATTCTGTTTGGGTTATGTTGGCTTTCAGAGAATTCTGTGTTCCAACAATCAGCTTATATTAATTTAAATGATCTGAAGTACTGACTAGATTTGAGAAAACAATGTCATAGCCTCAGAGAGCTGTGTTATGTTTGATACATAGCAAAACAGGAACCTTTTAGATAGTTTTGCAAAAGAGAGAGTTAAAATGCATGAAACATCCGTTCCATTTTCAAATTACTGCGTGTAGTGAAGGTAGCGGAAATCTCTGGGGATACCTGTCAGTGCTTCCAGCAATTGTTCCTGCTGTTTCTAATGCAATGCCAATATTATCTGGCAGTTTTCTTTTTCTTTTGTACTGAGGATTTATTATTGTTACCGATACATTGCAAAAGAATTATGTGCCAATTACCACTACATTATGACTAAACTTTTTTAAGATGTTGCAACAGGTATCCCTTTTTTCCAATCCCAATGTTGTCTACTTTCTGAGCACAGGAAAATCCATCTCATCCCCTGATTACAAATAACTCCGTGGCTTGGATTTAATTTCAGAAAAGAATCACAGAATCACAGAATGGTTTGGGCTGGAAAGGACCTTAATATCGTCTAGTTCCACCCCCCTGCCATGGGCAGGGACACCTCACTACACCATGCCTCACTACACCATGTCGCCCAAGGCTCTGTCCAACCTGGCCTTGAACACTGCCAGGGATGGAGCAGTTATCACTTCTTTGGTCAACCTGTTCCAGTGCCTCACCACCTTCGCAGTAAAGAAGACAGAGAATTGAAATCTTCTGTGTATTACCATAGAAGAGCCGGGGGCTGTCTCAGGTCAGTTTACAACAATGCAGTTCTACGTTCTCACTGTATCTGCATACCCTACAGTGATGCCCAGCTTACACCAAATATAAAGACAATGTGGAAGTCATAGTGGCATATCTGAGTATTTCACTCTCTTTGAAGGACTAATTTGAAAACAAAGAGGTTTGTCCTTCTATTTTAATTATGTTGAAAAAAATCAAGCTAGAGAGCCTTTAATTATTTTTTTCCTGTTTTTAGGAAAACAGAGGTTAACACAGCGGCCAGACAGAACTCAAATTTCTAACTACTTTTATTTCCAAGGAGAAATTATAAATACTTGTAAAGCAGCAGTCTCAGTGAAACCCCTTAACATTATTTGAAGGATTTTAGAAGACTGAATTCTCCAGTATAATAAAGACAGACAAATTAATGAAAATATATGCAAATAATATTAATGTCCCCTAAAGATGCTTTAAATTTGGCATCGATTACATTTGTGTATCTTTATGACTACTCAGACACTGCAATTTCACAGAGATAAAACTAATTTCCCAACCAATTGATTTTTTTTAATCTTGGGAAGTTATTAGTATTTGTATTTTTTAATCTTTATGGCTCACAGTATTTAAATGACCGTTTAAAAAATGCTGATTAGATGAAGACTACAGAAACGGTTATAATGTGTCACAGAAAACAAATTGTTAAAAAAATAGATAAAATAATTATTCTTTGTGACTAAGTATTCCATTTAAAGTATGAAAAGAATCTTTACTCTTCAGCTTAATAGCTATTGCAGCACAGACTGGGAGATGAATCATACGTGCATGAGATCCTTGGCCTTGCTGCTGTAATCTTACTGGACTTGCCTAAGATCACCCAGATCAAAACCTCCAGTTCAGCCACAAATATTGTGGTTTACACTTTTTTGAATGAAGACCAGTAGCAAGTTAAGAAAGCAAATATCAAAATCAGTGCCCCACCTTTGTATTAAGTATAGTATCAGCTCCACAGGAATCCTTGAGATTACCAGTAACTGCTGTGATATGAACCATAGAGCTTATTTTAACCTGCAGTTCCAAGTTTTATCTCCCTGAAGAAAGCATTTGGCAGTACTGGAATAAAAGATGGTACAGTTATGGAGAGACTCCAGTTTCATGATCCTTTTATGTCTTTAGTTTACTGCACAATGGATTGGAGATTGCAGGAGCTTTTCTTTTGCTGGATAAATGAAAGCTATTAACTAGGTCCTTGTAGTGGAACACTTAGGAAACATGTGGGTTCTTCATTAGCATAAATGCCAATATATAGCACAGCCACTAATGCAAAAAGCAAAAAACTTTTAGTGAGAAGCATGAGGGGAAAGGAGAGAATCAATATTATTTTTTTAATTTCTGCTTCATTTAATTTAAACATTTTACGTCTCTCATTTATGAAGTGAACACTAAGTGAAAAGCTTCAGCATTAAACTGTACACATAGATCAATCAAGTAAACTGCATGCTCATTTGCACCTTGTTTATAACTTTCTTCCTGAAGTCAAAGCTACACAGATGTCTCTGAATAAGTCATTTGGGGAAAGTCTACCCCATCTATGCATCACACAGTTTCTTCTTTCACCCACAGGAATGTAAATGAAGAGTAATACCAGCAAGGTCAATGTGAAAAGAGAATTTTAGTCATAGTTTGCGTATTTGAGCTCACCTTTCTGATAGCTGGCACTACTGCAGAGTGCAGCAGGAAGCACTCAGGAGCCAAGCAGTGCTTAAGATTGACCAAATTCACTTCTTTGTTCCCTCAATGGAAATTATGGATGGCAGGAAGCTTTTCAACTCATCTAAAGACACAATTACAGCATCCAGCCCCTTGAAGGCAAAGGTAGCTAGAGAATAGAGATGAACAGAGATACAGTATCTTCCCAGGTGATGAGCATTCAAGGGGTCTTGCACTTTATGTTGCCCCACTTGTGAGCAATACAGATCATTTTAACAAATACATGGTGCCTTTGCCACCAAATTTTACTTGCCTTATCATTTCTTTATCACTCTTCTCTTGGAGGAAATTGCTTCCCAAATTGTTTACCTTGCAGGTTTCTCTGGGCCAGACTGTATTCACATCAGTAACATGACCAGTGTCATTCATGTCTTCTGTAATCGAATTCTCCTCTTTGCAGACAGCTGGCAAAAGTTTATGCAATTAAATGGTAGCTGAGCAGTGCAGAATAGCATTGTGAAGCCCCATACAACAGAGAATGTATCTCTCCCTAGTAAATAGCTCTATTGATTTCTTATGGTCAAGACAACCCCTTGAGCCTAGTTAAGCGAAACATTTTTCTTAAACAGTTGTCTATTTCTCTTTATGCTGTATTTTAAATTGGGAGGGAGCGGGATTTGTATTTATCTAGGAAGCATGTATAAAATCTGAAAAATAGGGATATAAATGAAGTACTTTTCCCTAAGAAAAACAATATCCATGTAAAACATTCCTTATGTTCCCTTTTACTTGAGTTCCAGTGCAGAGTTTCAGTAAATTTATTTCATGGTATGAATACAGAACTAATGCCAAAATATTTATATGGCCCATAACTCACAGACCCATTTCAGCAGCTAATCACAGTCATTAGTTTTTGATTGCTTTGACAACAAATTTGACAGCAACACTGAGGAGCTTAAGAACAAGAAATATTTTGCACATTCCTTGTTGGCTCCACTTCATTTTTCATAAACCAAACAAATGACAAGTTTACACTGCATGCTCCCTCCTGCATGTCTGTCCACACCACACGCCCATTTGTTAGTAATGCGATTGGTGCTTTTAATCAGGGGATAGTTTTCACATTGTAATCTACTGAGGAAAGGGAAAGTTGTATTAGAAAACAGTTGGACTTAGAAACAGTTGGGAAAACTGCTTCTTAGTTTGGGACACACTAACAAAGCTCAAGCAAGTATTTTCTGTCAACCAGAATTAGCAGGCTGATTATCTTCTAGTTTTGGTATGAACCCAGTTAAATACAGCAAAGTAATAGAGACAATTCTGACCAGAAATAATTTTCCTCTTATAACGTCACTTATTTAGAAGTAACCTAAAGAAAAATCAGTGCAACTCCAAGCACAGCTGAACCTTTGGATTAGGACAAATTTAACTGCCCTCTTTTGACACCTTAAATGAGTCTAAGAAGTCACATGGGCCAACAAAAAGAAAACCACTTTCACTCAGAATTTTGATTTTCAGTATTTTTTTTTGTTCTGTTTTAGAACTTTTTAAAAACATTTGAGAAATAGCACGGAACTCTACACCCATCATAAACAGAGGGATCTTGCACATAGCCAACAGGCTGATGTGCTCACTGGAATCACATAATCACAGAACGGTTTGGGTTGGAAAGGATCTTAAAGCTCATCCAGTTCTAGCCCCCTACCATGGGCAGGGACATCTTCCACTAGACCAGGCTGCTCCAAGTCCTGTCCAGTCTGGTCTTGAACACTGCCAGGGATAGGGCAGCGACAGCTTCTGAACTGAACATGACCCCAAAAACTCTTTCAATTCTTTGTCTTGGTTCATTCTGACTTAGATCAGAGGCTTAAATCTGTGTTATTCTGCTCTCTGGAACAGAGACTCCCTTCTAGCACTCCTGACTTTGTAAAAGATTAACTAACTCTGCCTACTGGACTCATTCCAGTCCAGCAATCAGGAAATTCCCACAGGACACAGGATACTTGTGCTTAGTCCTGGTTCAGAATTTGCTATGATTCACTGTTTTTTCTGTTTTTCTAGAAAAAAAATGCTGGTTAGGGCTGAGGTAATCTTTGCTGCAAGGAGCATTTTTACATCTCACAAAATACCTTTGCTTTCAAATGAACAAAAGACAGAGGGTGCTGTGGATGCTTTCTGGTAACTTGATACATACATTTTCCTCCCTCTAAGAAAACCCTGAAGCACCTCACAGTTAATATGAAATAGTTTTACTGAAGTTTTATTTGCAACAGGGCATGTCCAGGGAAGAGAAGGAGATCATGGAGATCATGGATCTCATGGGTAACCAGGCAAATTCTTTTGTTTCAAACCACAGTCTGTTCAAGACAGCTTTCCAGAGAGACTGTAAGGTGGGCATGTTTCTAGGGAGGGTGCAGCCCCGTGTTTCTTGCTTTGTAACTGTTAAGATGATGCAGTATTCTTAAAACAACACATCTGTGGGCAAAACCTGAGCTCCAGGTAGTTAGATACATTTTAACCTGGATAAAGAGAGAATGAATAAAATCAAAATGCCAATGGCCTAGATAAGTCGAATATTCACCTGTTTTTAAAGCTCCTTATTTCCTCTTCCTATTTAATGATAATGATATTCTGATTCTGAAGGTATTGCAATTACATTGTACTGCATCCTGCCAATTCACCTCCTGACATGCTAATCTCATGCAGCAGTATAAGGGCTTTGATTCTCTGTTTCCATATACTCTGCTACCCACAAGGCAGGTTTGCCCTCTGCATTTTCTTTCCACCAGATTCTCCCATGCGTTTTTTTGTTGTTGTTGTTGGCTTGTTTTGGATTAGAACATCATCCCACATACTGGCTGACTTTAGAAGACATTTCTGAAGATGAGGGAATGTTTTAAGACATTTCTCCATCCAGTGAAACACATTGCCCTTAATGAGAATCTTGTCACCAGGAAACATTTAAAGAGATATTATAAAAGCTACAGGTCCTAGCCTTGACAAAGAGGAAACAAAGAAGTTAGAGACATAGCTAAAGCAGATTTTCTTAACCTTGAAATTTCCCTTACCAAGCCATATGCTGCAGTTTCTCAAAGGGTATTGTTGCAGCATAGGGAGAACAATGAGTATTAGTTGAATAATCAGGATAGATTATCAAAATATATAAAATCAAAGTCTGTACCCTACAGCAAGTCATAAAGAAAAGCAGCCATCTGGATCTTAAGAAATGGTTTTAGCGTTGTCAGTAAGACTCTATTATAAACACACAATATCGGCTGCTAATTACAAAAGCTACAACTAAGCATTCTCTCTCTCTCCCCGGGAATTTTTTTCCATACATGCTTCAACATTCAGAATTGTGATCTTCATAAAAAGGTCTTTAAGCCTCTGGGGCTACAGGAGAGTGACTACAGGGGCGCTGATTTCCTTATTTGCATCCCATGTCTAGAACAAGTCTGGACCAATAAGTGTGAAGAAGTGTGTGTTGAATCCTTGCCCAGTTCTTGTGTTCTTGCTGATTTCAAGAACCTTCTACATGGCATTATGAAAATTAACAAAGACAGAAAATCATCTGGAAATTATGACAGGGAGCACAAATAAGGTTCCTGAACCACACATGTTTTTCTGGGGTTCTCAATCCCTATGATTTCTAAGTAAGGCAACAGCAAAAGCAAAGGCACATAAAGGACAGCCAGAGAGAAAGGTACTGAAGAATAAGAAAACCCACTCAAACAAATCCATCAAATTATTTTCCATTTTCACTTAGAAAGGAAGGAAAAATGCATGGTTTGGGGTTTTTCTTTACCTCAGTGAGAAATTTTGCTTCTGCTTTAACTGATGATGCTGCAGTTTTATGTTCAGCTTCTGGTCAGGAATATGCTTTCAAGAGCAGCATCATTCTGAATACTACATGCCTTTTGTAGTGCATTTAGAGGTTTCATATGAGCAACCATCTTCACAAAAACATATATGAAGAATCAGGCTAGTATCCTCGCTCTTCTGACTGCTTCTAAGCTCATGAGCACCTAGCATGCTCTTACACACAAGTTTCTTCTCATTACTTGCCTAGACAAATGTTTTCTTTTTCCACAAAAAAACCTTCATGTTAAGATTTGGTTTCCATTCACTTTCCTACTCTCCTTTACAAACACATGTACCTCCGAGAATCTCACAGCTCTCTACTTCTTCAGCTGCAGCATTTTTAAACAGTCTGTGCTAGAATAACCATTTAGCCATGTCACAGAGCAGTCACTGGCTAAGCCAAGTTCTCAGCTGAGAAGGCCTGAATGGGAAATCTGTATTTAGTCTGTGTCTTTGATCAGCAAGTTCTTCAGCCTGAAAAGACAACATAGGCCCAAGTAGTCAATCTGAAGCTGACTGCATTGAAAGACTTCAAATCTGTATTCTATACCAATATGGGAGATCATTAGAGAAAATACAGTTTTTAGAAGTTACTAATTATAAAAGCTGCCTTTGTTTGCTTTCTCTTTCAAATACCAAAAGACAATCTTCCTAAACTCAATAGAAGTGGAAGAGATTTAATCATTTTAGCAAATTATACCACATACATAGTCTTTCTAAATCAGAAAACTCACAATGTTACTGAAGGCATTTGAGATGCTGCTATTCAGACTGTTTATATACACATGCATATAGAGGCACACATGTACATCACACACCTACCTTGCATTCACACAGCATTAATCTTCAGTGCAGTAAGCACACTGGAACACATTACAAGTCAGTGTTGCTCTCCCAAGCCATGGTCTACCATGACCAAAAAAACCCCCAACAAACCACAGTGAGCTGCACACGGTGTGGACCTTTGATCCCTCTTCTAGATGCAATAGACAACGTTATGAAATGGATACTTGCAGCCGAGGTATACCTGGGACTGCTGAAAGATGGCTTGCAGAGTTTTTTACCTCTTCTACCAAGAGATCTTAGCAGTGGTCAGCAGAAGAATTTTGAAGGGCCATACCCTTATTTCCTAGTTGTCGTGGTTTAAGCCCAGCCGTAAATCAGAACCACGCAGCCACTCTTTCACCCCACACCCTCCCTTCCTCCCCCCTGCTCCCAGAGGGATGTGGAGGAGAATCGAAAGAATGTAACTCCCATGGGTTGAGATAAGAACAGTCCAGTAACTAAGGTATAAC
>JANHGB010022701.1:21257-51931 GCA_026283785.1 Coracopsis vasa
AAGGGAAGGGAAGGGAAGGGAAGGGAAGGGAAGGGAAGGGAAGGGAAGGGAAGGGAAGGGAAGGGAAGAGAAGGGAAGGGAAGGGAAGGGAGGTGATGAGGGATCAGGCTGTTCATGACAGTTTCAGTTGGACTCTTCATCTTTAAGCAGCAGAAAGGTAAAACAGGTCTGGAACACAAGCAATTTTGAATCATTTATATTGTAGCCCAGGAGAAATGTGGAAGCAATCTGGAATGAATTCCTGGTGTCTTCATTAAGAACAATGGAAAATAAATCTTCTCTCTTTGCTTTTTTGTGTTTGAATTTTCTTTTCAGGACAACACTAATGAACCCCAGGGCAGTGGTCAAGGCTCAGGTGGACAAAAGCTCAGGTGGACAGAGACATGTCACACACCAAATCAACATCTGCTTTGGTTGTTAAGACAAAGATCCCACTTATTCTGCTAATTTCAAACACCCCCCTAACCTCCTCAATAATGTCACTACAGGTAAATCTTTCAAATAGGTTTCAAATAGGTTTTGCACAGTGTACAGAGGCGATAAGGTCAGTTTGATGAAATCTTTCCTAATTTTTCCGGAAAAAGTGGTTTAACCCAATTGAAGTGGTTTATGTTTCTCTTATTCCAAGTATTGCCTAATTTTGTATTTTCCACAGTTTAAAAGAAATCTTTGTAGGATGGTAGACATCTACAGATTAGAACTCAAAAGTGAATTGATACTTGGCTTGCTTCTTTGGTATCAGTCATGGTGAAAATACCACACAAGTAGACTTAAGAGTTCTTCTCTTGTTCTGTTCTTGTCAGCAGGAAGATTTAATTCACAATCGACTGATACTAGAATACCCTTGCAAGATGTAGGTTGGGGCTCAGACAAGGTCTACTTCAACGTGACATTGCTGAAATGGTGACATCATTCAGAAATACTGCTTTGATCATCAGTTCGGCATCACAGACAGCTCAGAATGATTCCAAAAGAGTTCCTGTAAGCCCTAAAGGGAATATATAATTACAATTGTAGGTTACTGGGAGTTTGAAAAACATTGCAACACTAGGGCTAATGCAAGTTCTGAAGTTAATTAAGGCTGCTGGACTAAAATAAAACAGAAAAATTTGGCTATGGCAGTCAGGATATGGATTGACATGAAGCAAAACAGAGGCAGAAAAAAAATCAAGACTGACTGAAATACCACCATATAAAAATGTATCAGAATTAGTATGGTTCATCAGCATGATAAAATTTGAAACAAATTCATATTTAACCTGCTGTTAAAAAGGACAATCTTTTTTATAAACTACTTAGAACAGAAAATGAAATTAAACAGGATAAAGAACAGGAGTGTGCTTTTGAGAGTTTAAAGACTCTATTGACTACATCCCCAGTTCTGGCATTTTATGATGTTTCTAAGTCTACAGCTGTTTCAGCAGATGCCAGCAGCTATGGTCTTGGTATGGTGCTACTCCAATTACATGGACATGATTGCAAACCTGTAGCTTATTGTTCCAGATAGCTTTCAGGTGCCAAAACCAAGCACAATCTAATAGGGAGAGAATATTGGGCAACCATATGGGCACACAAAAGAATGATATTGTATGCTCTTGGTCTCAATAATGTCTAATGACAGCCCCATGATACCCATGTTATTAATAAGGTACTGTTTAGACCATAGAGATCATTCATGCATTTGAAATATAGACAAATTCCATTATTGCAAAACCTGCTCACATTAAGTTCATCTGGAAACTTATAGAGATCACTCTTGTCAATAGAGGCGGTCATCAAGGCCAAAATGTAAGTTGGTGTCCTTTTCACACACTGGCACCACTGCAGAAAACAGATGGGTTAAACTAATCATATATGGCTTATGAACAATTGTTACATGTATTTGCAGTGATTTAACCCTTCTAACTCATGCATTTCTCAGTGACCACCCATGGCTTCAGGATGAAGACATATCACTGAAGTCTGAGACTAGTTACCTATAATTAACAACTACTCAAGTTTCCTATATCTTTTTTTCTAAGAATTTCAGTTTGCCTACTTGAAGTTATTACAAAAGATACATGAGGGACCCTGATATTTACCCAAGTGTAGGGCAATATCCTGGTATAATAGTTCCAAGTAAGTAGATCCAAAACTAGGCAGGAAAATCATGAATCTCATGATATCCACAGAGAAAGAATCCAAAGAATTCTAATAAACACAGTGTTAACTGGGAGACTTTGGGAAAGAATAGCAAAAGCAGCATCGGAAGGAGAAAAATGTCTAGTTATTTGATTGTGGTTTCTCCTTTTTCTCTCCTTTTTTTTTCCTTTTTCCCCCTTTTTTTGCTTTTTGTCTTTTTTTTTTTTTTTTTCCTTTTTTTTATTCTTATATTTATTTTTTTATTTTTATTTTTATTTTTGATCTGTGGCTATCCTGCTTCCCACTCATTCCACACAGAAGTAGAACAAAGAAAAGTGTATATATATACACATATACACATACACACATTTTTTTAATATATGTATATAAATATATGATTGAGATGCTCCAGGAGATATACAATTTCTATGAGGCCTAATTCAATAGCTTTTGTGATGTGGAATAACGCCCAACAGACCACATCCAGCCTGATGAAAATCTTCCATCTTAAATTACTCTCCTTAAAGGCCTTTGGATGAAAAGATGCTAACTCTAGGAATCCTCAAACTTTCTTCTTTAACTATTGGTGTGGATTCTAAAGCTTTAATGCAGATTTAAATTAGTAAACCTTGTCCTGATATAGCTAAATGAGAAAGTATATTAGACTCTCAGTTTTTTTCATTGGCTCTTACTGACCTCTATCATGCTGAGTGAGTGACAGTGATCCCAATAAGGACATAATTTTGTTGAAGAATGCTAAATTTAATAAACAGATATCTCCAGCTTTCAAATTGGAAATCTGAAAGAATCAATTTCACAGAAGTTCCAGAAAACAGAGAAACTGACTTCATCTAGAAATCGCTGAAGCCTGTAATTCATCAGGATCTACAATTTGCTGCTGTGTTTATGGCTCAAGACAGGCAAAGAGAGGACATGGGGAGATGTACACTGTTTCCTCAAAACTCTATGAGAAGCTAAACAAGCAAGAGTGGGAAGCTTCCAGGCAAAATTATTAAGAAGATAAATAGGAAAAGTACCATCAACTATATTGCTTGGTTTTTATTAAATAACATTTGAATAATTACTCACTGAGAGAAAAGGGAAATACTTCTGTAAATAACCACAAAGGTATTCACCTTCTCACAGTGATCTAGGCAGTATTAAATAAATAAATAAATAAAATATCATTATATAAAATCAGAAAAATTTGAAAGGACAAAGTAGAAGCTCATGCCATATTACCAAATGGACACATACAATCAAATCAATTCTCATTTAAAATCTGAACCATTTTTATATTTTCCTTGCAGATTTGCCACATCAGAGGCTGAAGATCAGAAATGACTGTAAGATCTTCCTTTGCCTGCTAACCCAGGGATTTCACGGTTATAAGACCAAGAGCCAGCCCCACATAGGTGCCTGTGTAAATGCAGATATCAATACCCCTCCTCAAACTCATAGATACCACAGTGATATTGGAAATGGAAATACTTAATCAGAAATGTCTGTTTCTGGCACGGGACCTTCCAAAAAGCTTATTTTCCAGTTCTTGAAGCTGTTTGCAAAGGGGCTGCTATAAGCTGGACCTATTGCAGCACCATGTCTTGAAGGTGATGAGAGTGGCTCAGAAGTCACATCTTCTTGGGGCTCTTGGATGGTTTAGAGACACATTTTATAAGCTGTGTCACTGCTGGCAGTGAAGAAACACAAGTCAAAACTGGAAAATTAATCCTTTATGTATTTTAACATGTTTATGTCTTGCAGACTAAAGATAGTTTCTACTTCTGAAATTTTTTCAAATGCCTTCTAAATTTGACTTACTTGGTTTCTGTTATGTAGGATGTAACTATCAAATACATTTTTTCTTTCCCATGGTTAAAAGGCAAGTAATTATGTAAGAAGGAAAGAAGTTTGAACTGAAAATACAGTATTTGAAAAGAAGAGTATTTTTGGTAATAAGGTCTGCGAGTGTTCTGGTTCGACTCCTTTCCTGGGAAATCAGTGGCCAAACACATCAGTTATTTCAGTGGGACAGAATCAGGTTGTTTCTGCAGGCGGGCAATAAATTATTATGGCACTTTGAATGAGATTTTGACACATGCAGCAGCACCTAATTTCAAGAAAAGTTCCAATGTACTGACGGAGAATACACCGGAATTGGTTGCTACTCAGTTCAACTAAAGGTGCCTGAATTTAGTTCTATATTTTTAACCATATAACATGCAGGTTTTCTTAAACAATCTCATTGTTACTTCCCCTTTAAAATGTAGTTTTGTGCATTGCACCGTGGAGTGTTTAAAGCGTTATTTCCTCATTGTTCTATAAATAGTATCTCTCACACTGTGCTTTGCCCTTTCTGAATATTTATGTATTATGGTTTGTTTAATTCCTATGTCCTGCTAAATCCCATCTTTAGAAGTTTTTTAAAAGAAAGTTTTTGCCATCAAAAGGGGAAAAAAACTTCTGTCTTCTCTAAGACATCATTTTTTCATTACTTCTATTTTTCCTATTTGTCTGAGAAGAGAAATGGTAAGTGACTGATGTATCAAAGCATCTTCCCTATAATGATGTGCATATGAGACAACATTTTAAGTTCCTATTGATCTGCAAGTAACTATTCCTGAGCAAACTAGATGTCATCAGCTTCCTTCTAAAAATAAACCAGACTTTGAATAAATAGTGTCCAACAAATGAAATAGTATCAGACTCAATTATCTGGCTGAGTTTTTTCCACAGCAGTCTGAAACTTTGAAATACCATTTTTGTTTACTATGATATTTGTGGTTTTAGTTTTGTGTTTTTGTTTGTTTCCTTGGGTTTTTTTATAAAATACTTACTTTATGTTAATGTGTATTCTTCAGCTTAAGCTGTGTACTAAACCCTAGTTAAAACTTGATATTTAAATTGCTGTCTTGTGGATTCTAAAATAAGAAGGACTATACCTGAGCAAGGCAATGCCTAAATCTAATTTTGACTTGCATAAGAAGAATCAAAACATTTGTAAATACAATGTAAAGGAAACTAGAATATCAAAATCTCTAAGTGGCTTCTCAAGTATTTATGGACCCCTGTGAGGGAGTTTTCCAGGTTATAACACATGCATTTTGAAGCAACCACTACAATAAAAATTGCCTTAAGGAACAGACTTCCCCCTGCCCCAGAGAGAGGCTTTTAAACCTACCTTTGTTTAACTTAGTTTGATGCAAATATAAACAGTGGTTGGGGGGGTGTGTGTTTGTGGAAAATGCAGTTTCAGTTACATCATGCTGAGGTCATGATATTAATAGAGTTCCCAGCTAGACCAATTTGTTTTTATTTACAGCTGGAGACAGGGAGATCTGATACACTGAAGGAGGACTTCACCTCTCTTTATGAAATCTGAATGAGCCAGATTTTCAGTACGGGAGCAGGGTCAGTATACTGGTTAGTGGCAGCCAGCAGGGAAATGCAGTTATATTCCCAATTTAAGCTTGTGTGTAAGTGGAATAATGTACTGTCAACATGTCAGCGAAAAAGATAAGAGAGTTACGTTGTTAGCCTTCCATATACAATATGTCACTGTACTTTTTTTGGAGACCTGGCACTGAGGGACTGTATATATACAAAAGGAAACCTGGAACAGATCATGCACCTTGGATTCATTACTTTCTAGTAGCTGTGCACCATTACGTACATTACAGATGGTTGCTGTCTCTAGTTAAACAGTAGGTATATTTAAAAAGGGAACATGCTGGCCTTCAGAGGTTGTCCTAAGAGAGGTCGCCCTTCATTTCAGAGGCAAGGGTTCCCCAGCCTGCAGCTCAGCTTTTGAGGGACTTGTAGTGGTGTTTAGGTAAACAGCTTTGTGGCTGCTTATTTTATTACTGTCTGATAAGAGACCACTATTGTTTATTGCAGGTGGCTGCCCAGCAGGTGGGAAGTTAAGGAACTGTATGCATGTGTGTTAGGGCAACGGTTTCCCCTTGTTAGGCGAGGTATCCTGTGTGAGAGAGTGTGTGTGTGTTGTGTGGCAGTTAATACAGCACTTACTGCTTCCAGGAACCTCAACAGCAAAATGTTTCCTGCTCTTTGACATTGATGGAAACCAAATTTATTATTTCCATTTTGGTGTTTCCACGTTTGTTAGAGAAGCGCTAAGCCTGTATTATTCCAGTGCAATCTACTCCCTTGGTTTCAGCACAGATAAAAAAAAATCAGCACTAAAAGGAAATATTTTCTGTTTTAAAATACATTTAATATTAAATATTAATTTAATAAATATTCAATACACTCATTTGCATAAATTAAACACAGACAATGGATTAAGACAAGATAAGCTTTGTGCTTCTGTGAAAAAGAAACTTTTCAAAATATTTTTTCTCCCTCTTTTTGTTTGATATTGCTTTGTATAAGCAGTAGAATCTTTTCTCTTGGAAAGATTTGCTTTTTAATAAGAAGCCATATTTCACTGAAAATGAGTGACAAAGCTGGCATTCCTGCAAATGACTGCCAATATATAAATTTTGTTTATGTGATCTTTTCCAAAATAACCCAGCTCCCCTTTTTCTGTCACTGTGCATATATTCTACTGCAAAGTGCTTCAGAATGCTGCAACATTAAAGGGGTTTTAGGAGTCCTGACAATGCCAAAAGGCAAACAAGAATGCAAAGAATGTCCTTAGCATATAATTTAATTAAGGAATATCCCAAATAAAATCTATCATGTTAGACAAGGAGAAGATGTCAAAATGTGCATCAGTGGAGCTTATACTCCTGAAAAAAGATAGCCTCTCTTTTTTTAATTTGGAAGGAACTTAATGCGCTTTCCTCCCTACCAAAAGCAAAGGGTAAACAATAGCATGAACAGAGAGAAAGGCAGGTAATATGTCAGCTCTTGCAGCATGTACATCACCTAGTGGACATGCTTTGCATACTAAAGGGTGGGGATCTATCCTGCTGCTGCACATTTTCCATTCCTGTTATCAAGTGCTAGTCCTGGTGCATGTTTCCCCCTTATGTGAAGCTGCAAACAGCATCCAGGAATAAAACCACTGGTCACCTCCTCAGCCCTCTCACCAAGTCCCGGAGTGGGGGATAGCACTTCTGCAACGCAGGAATTGTAATGTCTTTGCTGCTTTCCTGTTCAGGGCTCAAGGCAGGATGTAGTTCAGCTAAACTGGGCATGATTTTCTGAAGAAAGCATATGCAATGTCAGTGTGAATGCCCCAGCAGCCTCCATCCTGCTTCTGTCCTCTGGACTGTACAACCTACAAAAGGTGCACCAACAGACTGAAATGACAATGAACATTACTAAAATGTAAAATATACTTGTAAATTAGGGGGAAAATTGGAAAAACATGGTTAAGGGAAAGGTTTAGGTTAAGGTTAAGGGTAAGTTAAAGCTATCCAGGATCCAGCTTAGCATTTTATCTGACTGTTTTCGTTTTATATGAACATCTAGGGTGCACTCCATCTAAATGAGCACTTGTCAAATGAGTACTCTAGCAACTACACACAGCCCTGGTCCGACTGCCAAGGCCCAATCCAGCTCTGACAGAAGCAAACAGTGAGGTTCTTGTATGCTTCACGGAGGGTGAAACCAAGCTTTTCAGCTTTAATCGAGAGACATTGCTGAAAAAAGAGTGAGTGGAAAAGTGTTTGAGGAGATTGAGCTCTGGATGGGAGCATGTGACAATGTATAACACTTCAAGCTGCAAGGCAGTGACAATTAGGAGGGACATACTTGTCTCTATTTTTAAACAGCAGTGAGGTGAGTTGATATGTAAGTTCTCTTGCAAGAATTTCAGTGCAGATGACTGCCCATAATATAATTATTCACAGTAAAGAGTAAGCCATGTTTCAGCTCTGAACATTTGATCAGTCTCTGTACAATCAAAATATAGTCAGATTTGGACAGCCTAGCAGGATATTTCTAACTTCCATGTGCAACTATGCTTCTACCAGCCTTTCTCTCACACAATGTCACACAGTGATACACAGTGTAAATCCTTCATATGTCAAATCAGACATGGCATCTACAGTCTGCAGAAAAAATCTGTAGGGTGTAAAGTTACCAAGTATTTGTGAGGTCTACTGTGAGGCTGCATTTTTTTCCTTCCTTCAACATGAATTCATCTTTCAAAGAACATGTTTATTTTTCCTTTCTCACTAAAACATATCTGCTTTCTCCAGGAAATAAATAAAGAAAAAGGTATGGATAAGGGAAGTTTGCAAGAAGCCAGATGTCAATCGTCAGCTTTGCAATATAATGATAATACTTGATGGTTACAATCTTTTATTATTTAGGAATGTGTCAATTTATTCTCCCAGCGTGTCTGAGAAAAGTACAGCTGCCATGAAGTAGCCAGTATTTACTGCTCTCTAATACGCTTCATTTTCTAGGTAGGCTTTGTCCTTACTGGGAGCAGTGGGAAATACTGCGCAATATGAGCTAGGGCTGGGGGGTTAATAGATGATTTCAGTATTTTTCTCATTATGGAAAGAGAAGACAGTAGTCTGCAAACTTTAATCAATTTGTAGGTGGATATTAAATTGCTAATAGCTCAGACTAGAGTTTCTAAATGCAAGCTGATATTCCTTCCCTATTTTGGCAGATAATACCTAGAAAGTCGATTGATCTTTTAGAGCGAAGGTACATGCTGAAGAGGAAGCACTACGGGGTTTTTTTAAAGCTGTAAACTGAGAATTAAGACTCGGTGCTCACTGACACTTCAGCAAAACTTGCTCCAGGATCACTGGCAAATCTCTCATTTATTTTTACAGCTTACACATACAACAATTGGGACAAAAGTATCACGCCACAAAGATTTTCAGGCTCAACTAAGTTTCTAGATCTATAAAATTTGCTACTTTTACATGATTTCAAAATATTTGAAAATACTTTTTTAAAGGTTCTCCCATAATTTTTGGCCTTAAAATAGACCTCTGTAAAGCAGATAGATAGTTTTTAAATTAGAAATCGATGCCAGACTTCTGGCTTCTCACCATTTTTTGCAAATTGAAATCACAGTAGACCAGAACATGTTCTGATTTATGCTCTGCTGAGCTGAATTCACTTCAAGGTAAATTTGACTCTGTATTACTATACGCCAATCAGTTCATTAAAGCCTCATGTCCTTAAATATCTACAAAAAAGGTAGATTTTATCCAGCTTGTAAGACACATTTTAAATATATTTCCAAAATCAACCAACTTTTCAAAGCCAGCCACAGGGGCAGATAAATATTGCTATAAATATGCATATAAATATATATATAAATGCTTCTCCCTCCCCTATTCTGGGAACGTGTATGTGCTTATTATAAACAGAGGGAAAGCTACTTTGCATTCAATAGGTCTATTTCTGCTTTAGGTTAGGCATTTGTAAATTTGCAAGATCAGGCCTATAGTGTATGTGCGTGTGTGTGCGCGCGCGTGTGCACGAGTACCTACAGGAATAAAGAATGCAGCCTGATTAGAAGCTCTGCTCCATGCTCACTCTTTTACTTAACATGTGACATTTGAAACAAATGAAGCTAAATGTCCAGGTAGTTCCGACAGATCCAATCCATTATCTGCAACCTGAAAAAAAACCCCCACATTTCTTTCTTTTTTTTTTACTCCATATATGAAGTTGATGTGGTTTGGAGGTTTTTTTGTGTGTGGAGACGCCTTCTTTATACAGCGTCAATGCGATTGCAGAAGTACTGGGTTGCTGTAGGTTGTGTGACTGACAACAACGTTTTCTGCAAAACGCAGAAGGGAATAACTGATGAATCGGAAAATATATGGATGCCTACTGAAATGATTATGTAACAAAACACGAAGTCAAACGGTGGCATGCTTCTATTAATTGTAGATGATAGTAATTAATTTTCGCTGCAGTTGCAATCATGTCGCTGCTTTCAGAAGAATCCAGAATCCCCTTCCAGGAAAGTGTGAAACTGCATCTGGGTTCTGCAAGACATGAAAGACTATAAATTTCTTTTTAAAAAAGGGAGAGGGAGGCCTTCCTCAATAGTGTACTTTGGAAAAAGGGAAAAACAAAGGGGAAAAAGAAAATGATAATTGTTTTCTCTAAGGCTATTATCTAATGCAAAAGCAAACAGTCTGACTGGAAATCAGCTAACAGAAGGGGATTAGAGAGTAGATCTGAGAGTGGCTTGCTTTCTAGCACTGCTGTCTCTTCACACAGTGATGAGACACAGGCAGAGCAGCCAGGAGCTCTCCAGATGGCTAGAGAAAGTGTTTGTCTTGGGTTACTGCAGGGCAGTCTGGACTCTTAAAGCCGGGGAGGCATCATTAGGGAGCAAGTTAGATGTCCACCCCGTAAAAGCAAACGAAAGAAAAAAAGAGTAGGCAGGCTGCCCGAGAGGGACTGCGCTCGCCTATTGTTAACATATACTTGACCCCCACTAACCTCCTCACGACACAGATGTCTCCTACCTCTATCACCTCCCACTGCTTTAAGCCCTCCCCCCCTGCACCTGGGTAGCGAGGCTGGGCCGGCTGCCGGCAGTATGCTGCCTGCCTGTCGAGGTGCCTGCTAGCGGGGAGCCGGGTGGAGCGGAGCGGCGCGGCGCGGACAGGAGCGCGGAGCGGCGCAGCCTTGGGCAGGCGGGCGGCTTGGCTCGGCTCGGCTCGGCACGGCACGGCACGGCACTGCACTGCACGGTTCGGCTCCGCTGGGGGCAGAGAGATGCGTCGGCTGCCCGGGGACACGCAGAGACCCCGCCACTGACAGCGGCCGCTCCCTGCGCTCCACATCACGTTTGTCTGCGGTGGCAGCAGCAGCAAGGAGAAGGACCTGGGCATTAACTATCTCGACTTGGAGACTTTGTTTTATTTTTGGTTCGTGTCCTCTCCCGTGGAACCAGCAGTCTCTCTCGAGCTGATCTTCCTTTAAGAGAAAAAAAAAAAAAGGCGGGGGGGGGTGGGGGGGAAGAGCAGCTGGAGTTTCTCCTCAGCTCGTTTTGACTTTTGTGGACGTGGATCATCTGGACTGGGAAGGGAAGCCGCGCCGCGCTGCTCTCCCCTCTCCCATCCCTTCGCCCCTCCAGCAGCCTAGGCTGCCGGCTTTCCCTCGAGCAGGACGGGAACTTTTATTTGCAGCTCGCAGCCCGTGGCGAATGGTGGGCATCTCTGGTCCCTTGCAGTGTGAGTACGGGGCGCGGGCAGGGCTGGGCGGAGGGTACCGGGCCCTTCTCTTCTCCCCCTTCCCGTCCAGGCTCCCCTGGCTCCGGGGGGCTCCTGTGGCTGTCACTAACCCGGGCGGGCCGCGGCTGTCGCTGTACCCGGGAGAGGTTAGCTCTGCATGTAGCTCTTGCATCCGCTGTCCCCGTCTCGCAAATTCCGAATATTTCTCAGGAGCCCAGAAACCAAGCAATCTAGTTTTGCAGAAAATAACCCTCCCAGCCCTCCAAGTATTCTGGGATTCTGTCTCGATTTAGGACTTGCCCTTTTTTTTATCCCTGCTTACCCTCTCTCCCGATCGCAGAGCTGGCCAATGTGAGCCAGAGTGCCTGAAATATTTCTGGTGGGACTTTTTTAGTTTGTTTTGTTTGTTTCATTACAATCATCGGTTTATGTAGCATTGGCAACATCACTCCAGGCTATTTCGCAAGAAATATTTCTGGCGGTGTACACCATCTTTAGTTGCTCCGCGATCTCGCAAGTATCTCGTATCCTAAAGCGACAGGGCAGCGTTAGGGACTGCATTTCCCAAACTGCAATACAGTTTAATTGTGCCATCTCGTCTAGCGGACCTGAATGGTTTGTTTCCATAAATTTCTAACAGACCATCGGTAAGGAAGACCGGAGGGATTAAAACCATACTCCCGGCCATGTAGACAAGCCTTTGACTTTGGGCTAGTTCGAGTTCCTTTTGTTAGTGCCAAAGTTGCGAGACTGGGTTACAGTTGGGTTTAGAGCAGGGAAGGTCTTGCCACCCTGGCAGGAGCACCCGCGACTCCGTTCCACGTTAATTTACGGGGAAATGTCTGTGTTGTTACAGTGCTCTGCTCTCCTAAACGTTAGAGAGAAACTGAAAGTAACTAATCGGACTCAGGTCTTGGATCGTTCTTGCTCCAAGCAAGAACTAAAATGTTTCTTCCCTCAGTGCAGTGAGTTGTTCAAAGGCGGGAGGGAGGGAGAGCGAGAGTAAGAGGCGCCGACCCGCTGGTCCTCGGCCGCAGCCCGGAGCCCCGAGCTCGGCGCGGTGGGACCGCCCTGCCCAGCCGCTGCCAGGGTAAACGGCCGCCTCGAAGCCGCTCGGGTTTCTGCGGTGGAGCAGCCCTCGATGTCCAGAACTGCAGCAGGCTGTGCCAGTTACCCCTGCTACCTCTGCCTTGCCCCAGATCACGGCTGGGAAAGGATGTGGTGCCTCCCGCAGCCGCCTCCTGGTCGTGCCGCTCTGGAGCCGGCAGCTCCTGCCTGCCGATCGCTCGGATGAGGGCTGCGATCGCTAAGCCCGCGGAGGCAAAGCCTTCCTGAGAGAGCGGCTGGAGTGGTCCGTGGCAGCGGCGGCGGGGCTGGAGCGCCTGCCCGTCCGTGCCCGGCGGCGCTTGCCCCGGGACGCTGCCGCCGCACTCCTGCCTTGGCCGGCGGGGCAGGACGCACGCAGTGCAGCAGGCATGGCACGGCATAGCAGGGGGTGGATAAGGATAGGTACAGACTTCCCAAAAGCAGCCTCGGGAGCTGCCGTGCTGTGCCTGGGAACATAGCAAGTGCCAAACGTTTGGCCATAGGCACAGCCCTGACTAACTAAAAGGATGCCTTCTGAGTCCTGGTATGTAAAGCCAAGCGCTTGCTCCAGCAAATATTCGTGTGCTTAATGTAACGCTGACCCCTTTAACTTTTAACATCGCTTCCTCTAATTAATCTGTTCAGGCCCCAGACTTAAATGGCTGTCCACAGCTGCTGCAAATTGATTTATCCCCTGATGGTGGTCTGGGTTGCTGACCAAAGCAGGATTTTTTTTTTTCTTTTTTTTTTTTCCCCCTTCCCCTCCCCATTTTTGGTCTACTAATCTGTTTTGACTTATTTCTTACTTACAGTAATGCTTGCATGCTTTTTGAGGGACTTAGAAAATATTTTCTTTTGATGTGTAGCTAGAAACATAATTATCGTATTTGTAAACACAATATGTTAGGGCTAAGGGTGAATATAATTTATTTAATTATACCCTTGTAGCCTTACACTTCCGTCTCCATTTCTGAATCTTGACAGATGCAATGGAAAGTTTAAATAAGCAACTTTGTTAACTGTAGTTTGAAGCAAGACATGAAAGACATTTTTAGATTTGAATTCTATTGTCCAGGTTTTCTGTTCTGCTTTTCTGTTAACGGTGTAGTGAATTTGGCACGATGAGAGAATTGAAACTGGTTCCTAATGGTTGCTAAAGCTAATGCTTGACCTTTCCATGGGAAGTCTGAAAACCTCATTCAGTTTATTCTGGGCTGATTTCCTTAGGAAATCCAATACGATCAGGGAATTTCCTTCAGTTTGGCTGAGTGCTCAAAAGTTAGTCTTTCTTGTTTATACCTTCTGGGTTTAGCACTAGGTGTTTTGGTGGCTCTCCATCGATAGAAAAAATACTAGGGAAAGATCCGAATATGGCTTATTCATTACTGTGTAGTCTTTGAAAAGACAAAGGTGGCAAAGGCTTTGTTAGGTGTGAGATGCACTGCAAACACGCTGTGAAGGTTTTTAATTACAAGTTATACTTAATTTGATAATAACTTTTCTAAGGTCAGTTTTATCATATGGGAACCTTCATGTAACTACTACTCCTTTCACTTCATGAGTCATTTTTCTTCACTGTCATGGGAAACTCAACCACACATCAGGGCAAGAAACCCCAAATCCCACCAAAAACCCAACCCACCCTTAAATCCGTTTATGTCTCTGGAAAGCTGAACCCAGGCAAGTGGTACAGGAGATGATGGCACGGCTTCTTCCCCTGGCCCTGTGTTTGCAGGAGAGTGAATGGCTGTAGGAGACAAGAACCATTCTGTTTGTAATGGAATGCAGACAGCAGTGTTAGGTCACTGCTTCCTGGCAACTGCTGCACAAGTTGTTTTTCTTCAAAGGCTTTGAGCTTTTAAATAGTTTCCAAAATCTTTTTAAGTAAAACATTGCCTTCTACCAGTTTTGACCACCTTAACGTTAACTCGTTTTGTGCCTAAATAATGGACCACTAAAACATCACACGGTGTCTCTCATCTGTATGCGCTTAACACTATGTATGCCTGCATGCACATGGAGTTTTGTACTGGAAGTATTGTTTATAGAATAAAGGGGAGAAAAATAGCTCCACCTGGAATGCTGGTCAGTGGCTAGTCAGTTCGGAACATTCTTCCCTGTCAAATCTTGTTTCTCACTTCTCTGAAATGAAGTTCAGACGACAGGCGTTGAATGTGTAGCTCACTTAACTGGGGTACTGCACAGACTGTAAACTCCTCCTTGCCAGACACTTGGGGTGAAGTAGGCATCTGCAGTATTTGCATTGGGGGTGATGGGAGAAAGGGCTTGCAATTGTCGTTTTCATCTTTAAAATCCACTTGCCACACTCCATTACTGTTAAATCTTTAGCTAATTGAATAAAGATACTTGTATGTTGCTATTGCAGGAGCTTGAGATTTTTTAGATGGTGGGGAGATCTTGTTCTTTGTTCTGTAGAAACTTCAACTTGTCACGCAGAGATCAAGAAGCCTTATCAGCTGAAATAAAATGTGAATGTGGTGTTGTGAAGTGCTTATTTCTCATGGCTTGGCTAAAGAAACTTAAAAAGGAAAGTATTTTTTTATTTGAATATATTAAAAAAAACTTTGTTTCATGTAGTTAGTAGCAGCCTCTCTTTTTCATACAGCCTTTACTAGCAACCTATGACATTTATAAGAGTTTGAACTGATATTGAATTTAGTGTAAGTGGTGAGAGTAAATTTTTAAAACACTGGCATCGAGATTACATTTTCTTCACCTTCTTTCACATGGAAGAGCTAAAAGTTAGTTATAGACCTGAACTTTTCATGTAAAGGGTCTTGGTTTTCCACACGGAAGTTCCTTTTTACAGAATTGCTTTAAAATAGCAGTTATTTTGTTCTTATTTACTATAAACTTGATTAGTTTGATATATGGTAGCATAAGTACATCAGGAAGTAGTATACTGTGTGGTTTTGTGGATAAAGAAAAATCATCAGCAGATGTAAAATCAAAGTCAAAATATCCTGCCCTTTAAAAGGCTTTTTTTTCCTCCCAAACTATTTTCATCTGAAAGACATTTGACTTCCATCTCTATTTTTTTTTTCCTGCCATCAATATGAAAGTTTCCAAATAATGTTTAGAGAACAGTGGACATTTTATTAAAGTAAACATTAGTTCAGTATAATGGAGGTAATTGTAAGTGATAAGAGCAGAGCAGGTTATCTGTGTGTTGTTTAAACAGAAGGAGCTATTTTGCACCATTTCCAGTAGCCATCTGTAGAGGAGAAGGGTTTGCACCTGTCTGTCCGCACTAATTATAGATTAGGTCCAAAGAAATGAAATTTGAGTAGGCTTTCTCTTAATGAAATCCATAGTGATTTTATTGTAAATGTGTTTTGTGTACAGACAGTGATGATTGGGCTGTGAGTAAAATAAATTGCTGTATGGCTGTTATGTACTTGTAGTTGTAAACCAGGGTACTGCTGCATTAACAAAGGTGCTGAATAAAAATGTGGTACTCCATTTAAGTCCTAGGCTTCAGTGGTGGCTTTAGCTAAGTTTAGTCAGAAAGCTTCACTGTAAGCACTGTCTTTTAGGGGTATATTTCAGCAAAGGCTTTTTGGTTCTCATCGCTTTTGTGTCAATGTACTGACATATAGATGGTCCTTGGGCTGAAATACGAGGTAGAAATGGTTTCATGTTAAATATGTACACACACACGTGCACAGCGTGTCAGGAATACTCTCCTTTGGTTTAACACTATACTACTAAAATAAAGTGGAAAGAGTGAGAAATGCATTCTGCAGTAAAAGGTCAAATGAATTTCTACCACATCTGTTTATAGTAATTATGAACATAATTAACATAAGAATTACAAGTGAAGTAATGACAAGATGAGCTACGAGATATTATGCCATGATGGTCATATGTTGGAATTCTCACATTATAGCACACTAGAATTCACATATTCAATGCAAGAAAGAAAATGTTAGATTTTTATCTATTTTAATGCTTCAAAACTTATCTGCCTGGGGCAGATGGACTTTACGCTTTATAGGAAGGTAACCCATTATTAAGAGAGAGTCAGTTGAAATTAAGATTTCTAGCCTGCAGCTTGGACTTTGAGACAGCTGTGCTTATGGAACGCCACTTCTGTTACACATTTGTACTCTGATTGTATTTATTTTATTAACACACATTGTTTTATTTTTAAATGTGAGTGTTTTTGCAGCAAACTGTTTACATTAGGAAGGATCCTGGATTAGTTTTGCTTTAGAGAATTGTGATTTGAGTAGTAAAACTGCCTGTCAGACTGGCCAACATAGATACGACACACATGGTGGCCCTGCAAGATGAGAATCTTGTTGATCCTAAATTAGTTCGTGGCATGATACATATGTATTTCAAGCAGATAATCCATAACAAATAGTCCCTAAAAAGAGCAATCTCTCATTTGTACATCACATTTTGAAAGAGCATATGCACAGAAAAAGCTCTGTGGTGCCTTGCAGGTTGGGTTAAAGTCACTTTTCTGTAGAAATGCATAGAACATACCATTAAGTTTAGGGCTAAGGTTTCAAACCAGTTGACTAACTTTTGTAATCTGACCTGTCTGATTACCTCTAAATATGGTTGTCACACAACTGACAACTGGAGGAAGTTGAGGGAGAAGTGTTCCTTCTTTAGGGTAAAAATACTGGCTGAGGAATGCACAGTAAATTTGACATGTGAAAATCAGTTTGCCTTTAATGATGAAAATCAAAGTCCTGCTTTTGTGATGGGAAAGTTAGCCAAACTGCTGTCTTTTTAAGGTTAAACAAATAGTGGTTTATGAAAAATAATAATAAAAAAATACCTTGTGCTATGTCTCAGTGATACCAAGAGGTTTTCGCATTATTGGATTAGTGGAGGATTTGTGACAGACCCCTTTTTATCTGACATTCATTGCGGTGACACGATTTTCACACACGTATCCCTCCCCCATCTAGGTTCTGGTTTTCACTTTGTATTATGTGTCAAATTCCCTTTATTTTCTTGTGGAAAAAAACTGCTATCTTGGATGAGTGATTTGGGAAGGAGTTCTGCACTGAACAATGCCTGTTTCACTCTAGTGTGTCATTGTCTTCATCCCAGCCTTCATGGTGCTTCTTTGCAGATGTGCAATGGAAATGTGTTTCCTTAACAAGTAAGTGTTGATTCCTAGGGAGAAACAGATTTAAAACTTGAAAATCTGAGCGCACAGAGTTCGCTTGGCAACCTGGTGCTGGAGCAGCCATTCCGCTGGCTGTTTGTGCTTGTGGTAGGCAAGCTGGGCTGCTTTGCTGCCTCCATCCCCTTATCTCATAACCCAGTCCTCCTTGATGAATCCCGTCAAAATAAACCCTCTGTTTTCTCAAAACCTGAGTTGTTAAGCATAGGGAATGACTCTGGTTTATCGTTCACCCTCTGGTGAAGCCACCACTTGTAGCGGCAGTGTAGTGTTTAGGCTCTCCTGCCACTACCAAGGCTGAGCAGGTTGGGTTAGGTCGGGATTGGCCAAACCGGGAGTGGGTATATCCTGCTATCACCTTGGGCCGGGAAACTTTTGGAGCTGTCCTGCTCCGTGCAGGATGTAGGTCAGTGAAGCAGGAGCCGGCTGGAGACGGTCTTGGACGTTGACTTGGTGGAAATGGAAGCGACCTCAGGTGAGGGAGCCCCGGGGAGTCAGCACTGTCCTCCCCTGGGTCTCTGGCAGAGTCCTTTACCGGACAGGTTTCAGGGCAACTTCCAGTTGCAGCGCCGGGTCAGGCTCCTGCCTGGGCTTGGGTACAAGCACGGACGGGGGCACCCGGAGAGCCAACGCCTTCTCACCCGGTGGGCGGCGCGGAGGTGGCGCCTCTTGGCAGGCCGGGCGCGGCCTCCCCGGGGACCCCGCGCGCGCCGTGCCATCCCGGCCCCGCTCCCTCACACCCACTGTACATCCTCCGGCCTCCGTCTGGGTAGCGCTGATACCGTAATCGCCCCGATGCACGCCGCTGTCCCGCTCCCCCCGCGCCGGCAGGGCCACGGATGCGAGATGTGCCGTCCTTGCGCCGCAGATAAGCTGCGAGGCGTCTAAGGCGCACAAAGCCCGGGCCGCGCCGGCGCCTCCCTCCCTCCCTCCGCCGGAAGGTAATCTCCACCCGCGGTTCGGGGAGAGGCGGTCGGGAACGGGGACACTCCTCGCCGCCCCCCACCGCCCAGCCCTCTGCCTGGCTCCCTCGGCGCTGCAAAAGTCGATATGTGTGGGGAGAAGTGAAGATGTAACCTTTTATCTCGCCCTCCACCCCCGAGCGGGCGGGGAATTTACAGGCAGAGATTAGCCGGCGGGGAGAAGGGATCTGCCTTTTGTTGTGCGTGGGGCGGCCGCGGCCTGCGCGCTGCCCCCACGCCTACCCGGGCCTCCCTGAGGGGAGCGGCGGGGCGGGGGTCGGCCGCCGGGGTGGGAAGAGGAGGTGGCCGGAGAACAATAGAGGTTACGGAGGGACCCCACTTTAAGCACAGCCGAAGGAGGAGGAAGGCGGCTTGTCCGGGTGTCCCACGGGACAAGGGCGGGGAGGAGAGGACCGGCGCGGATGCAGAGCCCCCGGCCCGGCGCTGGCGTGGGCCAAGGTGAAGCGCGGCGTTGTGGCCAAGCACGCCATCTCTGCAGCCAGCCTGTCTCGGGAGGTGCTGGCAGCAGCGGGCACCCACCGAGCAGTGTCACTCGTCAGGGTGGCTTCCGTGGAGGCTCCTGCTTTCCAGGCGCCCCGCCGAGGGTGACAGCGGGTGTTAGGGAAAGTGGCCTCTTGTCATATATATATAAATATATATATATATGTTGGGTTTTGGTGGTGGTTTTGGACTTTCGATGGTGATTGTTCAGTTCTTGCCACATCAAGATGATTTGCATGCGAAGTGTGTGCACGTGTGCTGCTTTAGCAAACGGCTTTATCAGCGATCGTATCTTAAAGCAACATTAAACAATTACCTTTAAAATAAATTTTAAAGTTTGAAATATTTATATTGCCATTTCACTTTGTCAAGTGTTTGCACAGATAGATATTATGATCCGGTAACTAAAAGCCTAATTAAAACTTGTTTAAAGCCAGGGGGGCATGTATTCCTGTTGACAGCAGCGAATCGATAGGGTAAGACAATAGAGCCCCATTATTTTACTTCCATTGACTGAGCATATTGACATTTCAGGTTTGCGATTGCCTCAGTGAACATGATGAAACACCGAAATTCATGAACCAACTGTCTAGAGTGGCACATATATTACTGTATGTCATCTCTGCCTTCAGGTTCCCTTATCACTGAAGCAGAATGGTAATGGATGACAGCAGAGTACTTGAGAGGGGTTAGGGCTCTATCAGTTAAGAAGCTAACGCATAGCAGGTTTCAGTAGTATCTTTAATTATGCCTAGAATTATGTACAGGAGAAAGAAGATGGTCCTTGTTACCTGCTGCTGCGCTTCAGAGTTTACAGGCTCAGAAGCAACCAGAGCAACAAGGTATTTATGTTTCATATTTTATATGCATGACTTGATACCTTAAACTTTTGCAGGAGCCCAGGGACTTCTGGTTGTGCTATTTGCATGCTTGCCATATTCACCAATGGTAGCATCTCAACCTGGTCTTGATGCTCAAGCTCCAGAGCACCTGCTAGACCAGGTCTAGCAGGTCTCCCAGTCTGAAGATTGCAAAGGAAATAAAGAACAGCTTCAAAATAAATAAATACACTTTGAGTTTCTCCCCGCTCAACATACTCTATTGACAATGCTCAGGGCATTCAGTGCAGTGAGACTGTAGCAGAATTATACATACGAAGCATTGTAAAAAGAAATGTCTGTGCAATATGTGCATCTGTGTGCATAATTATATATATCAGTTTTCTGTGATGGCATATAAATGCATATATAAAGAAGACCCAGTGGCTGCAGAGCATACAACATATCTTACTATTTCAGAGGCTCTCAGATCTTCTTTAAAATCTAGCTGACTAGAATGAAACCCATCAGGGCTAGGCAGAGATGGAGGTTGAAATTAATTTAAAGCAGACAAAGAGCTAATATGAAAGAGCCGCTAGTGATTTAACTAATTTTTAAAAGTAAGCATAATGAAAATATAAAATGTATTCTAAGTGTGCCATCTACTCAGCAATTGTTGCCATCAAGTGGACTGCTGATGCCCTTTAAGATGGTAAAAAGAAAACTAGTCCTTTATACCATTTTCATGAAAATGTTAGGTTTCTGTTTGATCAGCAGGTGCTGTTGAGATGAAAGCCATGTGTAAATTTTCAGAAGGCCAAAAGTGTCAATTCAGAAAAGGAAAGTGATAAGAGAAAATGCAATCAGTTTTCCTGTTTTCAATTTGTGCAGGATTTGAAGAGCTGTTTTGTTAAACGGCTACATCTGCTCCAATATGAATATTGAACTACTTCCACTAAAAATAACACCCTATAATTTGGAAGCCATTGCAATCTTTTGTTAATGCAAGTGGATTATTTAAAAAAAATCTATTCTGAAAAATCTCCTGCCTAATGTGCATTTTTTGTTTATCGGCACTTTTATCTTCAGCAGATAAAATGGCATTAAGCAATTAGGACCATATCTGTTTGGACTGTAAAAATGGCACTGGTTAACTGAATGTCACTGTCTTACTGGTAAAAGGATTTAACTCATATATTTAAAATAATTTTATTAATAAATTATAATTGTATCTTAAAATGACGACTGACTGCTTCCCCATTGCAACAATACAGCTTTACTTACTTCTGAGGACCCTGTGCAAAGTAAAGGATGTTCTGGGTAGGACAAAACATTCTTCGGCTTGTTTCATTCCTGCTATACCTGCAGATCTTAAGTTTAGGCTCATCAAGGATATTCTAGTTAATGCGGCTTTTGCAGTAACTTTCCGTGGTAAATAAAATTATTAAATCAGGCTTGAATGTATATATACAAAAATATTCTCTGCTGTGAAGCTGCTAATCTAACTGAGTTTTATGAACCTGGAAAGCACAGCATTGGTAGAGCATAAATTTTCTATTAGAGGCATCTCCAGAGGAAATCACATTATTGCTTTTTAATTAAAAAAAAAAAAAAAAAAGAAAGGAGAAGGGTATGTGTTTGTTAATTTTATAAATAAGGATCTAAATGAAGAAGTGTTATTTCACTGTTACGTCTGTAGGGCCCTGTGTATACAACATGGGTAAACATGTGCAGAATAAAATGAGAGCGTTTACTGCTTTATTTCAACACAGAATTACCTGGTTTTAATGTTAGAATGGGTTTTGGCTGTTGGATTCTGGTCTAGGAGTCAGGAACTCAGTTTTTTTGGCAGGTGTCTGCATGAGAAAGGGTCTTGCTGATGCTTTTGTTTGGTTTTGCAGTTGGATTTGTAAGCTTTTGACCTTGGGGGATTTTCCTCAAAGGGATCTACAGATCAGAAGTAATTAAAATTCAATAAACTGATATTTAAATATAGAATGGATTTTGTGTGAGATCCGTGCTTGTGGTAGGTTGTCTAGAAGTCTGTGGCATGTCTACTTTATAGTTTGTATTCCCAAACATAACTGTGTGCACACATGTGCATAAATTTATGCTGAATGACAGAGGGATGATTATTTATACAGATTTTATCCAAAACTCTGTGCACTCCTAAAACATAACAAAAAGGCTCCCTCCCCAAAAGAGTGTTTATATCCCGTGACAGTCACTAGATTCAAATCTCTCAACATGAAAGTTGTTTCCTTTCCTCCAAACCTTCTTTTCCCCAACAAAGCTAACCCTGTTAAACCTCACCTTCTGTGGGACGTATACATAGTTATAGACATATGTACGAGAAGTAAATATTACAAAAAACATGGCTGATAGGGGCAAAATGTCTGTAGCCTTAAATAGCTGGTGATATCTGCCAACAGCAGAAGCCGCGTAGAGGAGGCCCTACCTCAAGTGACCTGAGGATGCGAGAGCCTTGAGGAGCCTCGCGTTAGTGCTCTGCGCCTATGTGAAGCTTTGTGCTCGCGAATATTACTGAGCAAATGCTCTGTTGTAGCATGTTAGCGGAGATACTACCAAAGGGCTTGTTTCTTTGGTCATGGGATTTTTTTAGTACTTTTCACAGGGGTTGGGGTGGAGTCCAACCGCAAAAGAGAGATTAGAGCTGGATGTAGGCTATCCAGATTTTCTTATCTAAATTTTCTGAACACATTCATGGGAGTGCTCTGTTTATCTTATTCTTTGCCAAAAATGCTGCATGCAGTTGTGCTGTTCTTATTGAATAGTTGACATATTTAACTGCAGTGGTTGTGAATGGAAATGTGAATATGGAAAGAAGTCCTTCTCATTTCTGTAAGACATTTTGGGATGCCTGGAAAAGAAAGACATCCTAGATACTCAAAATGTTTCTGAATACACACAAAGAATTTAAAAGAAGTTCAGCAGCTTCATTTTGTTTATGTGTAGTTTCTGAGCATGTGTGATACGGTGACTTATTTAAGTGATATCTTGTTTTAATCTGTATTATTTATTGAATTTAATCATTATAAAAGCACAGTTGTGTTGTACAGAACTGTATAGCAACAGTTTTCCTGAATGATCCCGTATTGCAACATGCTGATATGGTCTCTGTTCATGGTCTCTTCAGTCATTTCAAGAAGGCATTTGATTCATGGCCAGTTTCCTGTCCATCAAGACAGGTAGACTCTTGTGCTTATAATAAAGTAAATATCCAAAATTCACAGAGGATAATAGGTTCTTTTGGAAATTGGGTTGCAGTCTTGAAAGATGAAGACTCCACCTAGTGGAGTGGAATTAATTTGCACACAGGGGGAGGCAGTGACATATAATAAAATAGGTACTATTTATGAAAAGCCGGGTTGATGCAGTGAGTAAACCCCAGGAATTTTGAGGAGCGTCTGGGGAGATGGTTGCATGAGCATTAAAAATTGTACAAGACTGTTGTTACTTTTGTAGCTCTTGGAGGCCATATTGAATGTTAATATACAGTTTGCATAAGTAGTAGTCATTACGACTTGCCGTTTTCTTTTGTGGTTCCATTTATTTGGAGACCTACTGTCTTTGACCTTTTGTCATGTTTTGATTTCTAATGATGGCTGCACAGATGCCCTTTTCGGTTGTGCCCCAGGTCTCATTTTAAATAGCTTGGGCGAGAAAACCCAAACCAACTCCCAACACTTCTTCACTTTTTTCCACAATTATTTATTTTCCAGGGTGCATTTCTGGTTTGTCATTTTGTTTACTTCTGTGATGGCTGGTTCTTCGTGCTGTCATGACAGGTTGGGTGGCACACTGAGTAAATCTGTGTGTGCCTTCTGGTTGTCCCAAGTCTCTGTTATGGAGCATCAGATTCTATAGGGGTCTGCACCTGTGCTTTGCTTTCCCATTGATTTGATCATGGTGTGTTACAAGGATGTAATACAATGAATTTTAAAGCTGGGATGCAAGTGAACACCCAACCTGAGCAGCAAAGATACTCTCCTGAAATCCTCTTGGAAAATTCATTGCAACATTGAATATCACATTAGTTAGACAAGTTCTAGAAGAGAACTGCCCCGGCCAGCCTCAGGCTTTGCGAGAGAGGATGAGGCTATTGCCAGATAAAGAGATGATTAGGATGCAGCAGAGGAGACAGAATGATACTGCTGCAAAGGATATTTGGGAAGAGTGATTCAAGGGAATGCTTTCAGGGACATCCAGGTGGGGTTTGTTGCCAGAGCTATTAAAGCATAGTGGTGCCTGGCAAAGCTTCCAACAAATTTAGGGATAATGGCACCTGTGGGTGTCCTGTCAATGGATGGTAGTGCTAGGATGATTTTTTATTTTATTTTAATGGTGGCATTGCTAAAAGTATTTAAGGGTAATGTTATAGAAAAGGTTTTAGTGAGTGAAGTCACTGAGTTCTAGGAACCATTAAGCAAAAGCTGTTTCATGAGTGTACTATTTATTATTTTTAAAGCTTGTTGGCAAACCACTTAATGCTGGAAAAGCATGCTGCAACCTATATTAAAGCATGCTGCAGATGAGCAAGGAAACTGTTGTACTAAACTGAATAGCCTGAATGATACACGCATTTCATGTGTGCCATGATAAATTAATGCAACTCTATGGGTCAGCAGAGCTTGTAAACATTGAATTAAAGCACTGGAGCTCATCTTCCATGGTATTCACATGCCCCATTCTCTTTGAAGATGGTATTTCTTTTGTCTAAACACCAGGCTGAGGATCTGGACCTTCAGGCTTTCTGTGCTCCTATTTCGTGTCTGTGATCTTAACAATATTTTGTTGGAACAATTCTGACTCTTGAATCAAGAAATGGCCCTAATAAAGTGGGCTAGTGGTCTTAATGTAAAGTAAGTAATTCTCTTTGAATTGTAAATGACAGACTTATCTGACAAGACTTCCATATATAGGAGAGAAAAAGGCTGTTCCTTCTGTTATAGTACTCTCAGAGGTTTACCATTGAGTCCATGGGGCCAGAATTCTCAACTTCTGTATCCCAAGAGCTATGTTTAAGCCAGCTGCCTGCTCCAATTTTTCCAGAGAAATGTATAGCTACAGTAAATAACAGCTACAGTAGTTTTAAAGAGTGAATCAGTGTATAATTTCCTTTCCACATTCTGAGATTTATTGGTCCCATCCTCGTAGCATGGGGAGGTTTTGATGTTTTTTTTTTTGAAGCCAGGCCTAAATTTCGCCTTGTCTTACAGAGCTATTATTGGCCACTTGTTTTTATTATCCTGTGGCTTCTCTGGGAAGAGAAGGATGGGCAGGACCTCATTGACATAGCCAGAGCAAGTCATCAGTGGCGTGTCTGCTCCCCAGGAGGTCACAGGAAGCAGGTGGCTGTGTTAATTGTCCTTGCCCCCAACTCTTGTCCTTCCTGCAGGCAATTTAGAACTGGTCGGGAAGTGTCAGGTCTGCTGTGTCCCACCAGGTTCACTACTTCATGCGTTCATAATAATTCGAGGTATGTACCAGGTGAGGGAAACGGCATAGGAATCTATACCGTCCTTCCTAAGCGGTGTGGTTCCTAACCCTACATGGTTGGAAGTGCTGAATGCCTTTGCTGCAGAGTGTGTTTGGGATTGCAGCTGGAATCCATCAGAATAACAAAGAATTATACTAAATAAACAAACAACACAGCGTCTTCCTTCTCTCAAGCTAATGATAAAAATCCTAGGTAAGAAAACTACAAAAACTCATAAGGTGCATGAAATATTTCTGGAAACTATGATCCTCTTTTATTTGGTAAGTGCAGGATAGGAAATGTAAATGCATCTTCTGCTTCTGCCAGTTGGGTTTTAATTGTAGCCTCAGACCCCTAATGTCATTGAGTGCTGTGCTTTGGAAAATCAGCCAGGGTCTTACTCCTTTGAATGAGCTGCTTGTTAATGGTTTGGTTTTTAACGGTGAAGGTGCACAGCATTGCTAAGTATCTTGCTGCAGGTGTCACACCCAATGCTGTAAGAACGGTTTTGAACTACCAGTAACGTTTCTTTTAAGTGTCTTTTGGAAACTTTTCGTAAGTATCCACTCACATTGGAAGTGACATGAGTTAAGTGATAAATATCATGCTGGGTATTCATCTGCCGTATGCGTTTTGAGTGAAAACTTTTGAGCTTCTCCTCAGGTGTACTCTTGGTTTTACTGAGACTACTTGCCTGAATAAAGTGGGCTGCAGGATTATGTGGCTGGTGAATCATGCTGGCTTCTGAATCACTCTTACAAAATATCAGCCTGAAATACTAACAAATAATGAGCACATTGCGCATGGACTTGTACGTTATTTAAAGAATAGCATTTTGAAGCAGGATATTTTGTAAAATGTTCATTTAAAAACCACTTTGCAATTTACTTCCATCAGACCTGTTGTACCAGGAAAATACCTCCTTCAGAAAGGAAAAGGTGTCAGTATTGTGGAAGAATATCTGATTTTTATCCAGCTATTTAAGCTCCCTCTTTTCATTGTAAGGAGATCAGCTGACAACAGCAGCAACCAAATCATGTTTGCAGCTGGGCAATTACAGTAGACCCTAAGATCTGCAACTGTCAACCATGAACACAGATGCCTTCAAAGTTCTGTTTTTCTTCCATGTGGAAGTCGTTGGCATGGAACAGATGCCTTCATTTTGGAGAAACCAACCTCTGGATATAATTGGTTCTTTCTTCTCTTGTCCTCTAGGGACAGTCTCTTGCAGATGAAATTAGATGAGAGGTAAAAAAAAAAAAGACACAGGCACACATGCTCACACATGACACGAAGCAGGAGTTTTCAGGATGCCTCTCTGTTTTGTCACGTGGAACTGTTTTACAGCTGGAAGATTTCACTCCATTTTTAGCACTCTACACACATGATGATGATGCTGTATGAAAAACAGGCAAATTAAAATATATATCTGGCCAAAGTTTATTATTAATCTAGGCATGCTTGTTTAGAAGTAAGACAAGCATATCCAGCTCGTATTTCTTTAGTGTTAAATGTTGACTTCTGCACTATCACTTGATGCCACAGTCTCAGAAATGTAAAGTTAAATGGCAGATGACACAAGATGGTTTAAAGAACTGCTGTTACAGTGGTAGAATCAAAGATTTTCAATATAGAATCAAAATATTTTCAAAGTATATTTTCAAAATAGAATCAAGTATTTTCTTCAAATGGTTTGCTAGTTCTTAACACAGGAGAGAAGAAGCAAGCACTTAATTTAAAATGTCACCTAGCATACAGGCATTCAATTAAGGAAGCACATTTATAGGAACTTCAGCAGAATTAACTGTGATGAGCCATTGCTGGGAGTCCTGCGGTAGGGTACTGAAGACGCTGTGTCTTCTTACTGCAGGCACCTACAATGGGATGATGGTAATGGGACCTAACGGCTCTAAGAGAAAGTGCCTACCTGTGCCCACGAGTCTGGAGTTCTGTCATCTTTGAATGTTTTTTCCTCACTTAAGTTTTATTTCGTAGCATCAGGTTTTTATATTGTAGTGTAATGTAACAGTCCAGTTCAGTCATCAGGTGTAAAATTTATCTAGGCAAATGTAACTTACGTGGATTAGCTGATGAACTGTAGGAGTGTGGTTGCCTGGAGATGCTGAATCTTTGTAACAGTGTAGGTGGGTCCTGCTGGTAGCATATCAACGACCTGAATCCTGAACTTGATTGTCAGATTTTAATGGCAGCTTCCAAATTTTATGTGAGGAGTTTACTTGTACTGTAGTATTTCCATCTCTTAAAAGTTGAGCAGAAATGTCAGCAGCAATGAAAATTGGCAAGAGTTACCTCGGTCCTACCTTGGTCTGAGTAGTTGGTGGAAGGCAGTCTGCATTTTAGACATTTAATATAACTACTGGGTGGCAGCAGTGCACTGCTGTCCTTTGTTTCCCACTGACACCCAGGAGATGGGTGGGTGCAGGAAATACATTGGAACTTACAGCAGTTAGAAGAAAGCCCAGAATAAACTTAGTTTTCAGCTTTTATTTTCCAATTTACAGAACTTCAGTGCAACAGTGTGCTGCTCGTAGCATTGTATTTCTGAAGAACCACATATTAAGGGAAAAATTTAACCGTAGAAGTGCTTAGGTGATGAAGGGATTTCTGGCAGTAACTAGGAAGTACAATAATGGTTGATTTCATTTAAGGCTGATCCTGATATTTGTAGTCTTTACATCCTATTAATTCCTTGAAAGATAAGCTGATACAAGAATGATTTGCCAGGGCCAATGGTTCTTCTAAAAATCTTGGCTCAGGTTATATCCCCCTTCTCTCCACATACAAGATAAAAGCCCTGTGAATATGAGGTTAACTGAATTCAAATAGAAGACTCTCTCGAGTTATTGCATTCCTTAGAAAATAAATACATTTCTCATATGGCTGAGATTGATCAAAAAAGTATTCTGTATGCCAGTGATTACATTCCCATCTGTGATTAAGGTTTTCTGTCTGCATCTGGTTTTCACATTATATTTCTGTAACAAGAATCCTTTATATGGCAGAGTTCACTCTCTGTATTTTCTATTAGCTGCAGCTTGAACTACTGCATGGATCGCAGATTTACACATGTGGTTTTCATTACTTCATACCATTGAGAAAAAGTAATATTTGTTTGGGAAAGTATGTTTTTCAAAATTTCCATGGTAATACAACATGTTGATCCCTTTTTATAGCACTCTTGTAAGACGACAAATTGAGGCATTCTACTCTCAGTGAAGTTCAGACTTAAGACGGTTTTGCATGTACATTCGAACAACAGCAGCAGTTTACAATTCAGGAAGCAACAATAAATTTTAAAAAGGAGGTTAGTGTAAAATGGGTATAGCAGAATGCATCCATCACTTTGGAAAATGTGGCATATAGAGAAAATTAACGTGGGGCTGAAACAAAGAAGAGTAGTAAGTTAAAGTGATGTCTTCATTGTACAGTGAATGACAGATGGGGACTGTTATTTTTTTGGTGATGGTGTAAGAACTTTCTTTTCTTTTTACAGTAAGAGATTTAAAAATCTTTTCCCAGCCATGAAAAAGCAGTATGCTATTCAGCAGACTCAAACATTGAATTGCTATATGTTACATAATTTAACATTCAATCATAATTATTTCTAGTGGCCAAATTAGTAAAGCTTAGCAAAACATGAATGCATCTTTACAGATGGTTGCTATGTGTAATTCTGAATCCAAAATATGATGTTAATTTAATGTTCCACTATAAGTCCATATTTCAACCAGATTGTGCTATCATCACTCGGTAGAAAACTTGATGTTTAAATGATCTCAGTGAAATTAATAGGGCCACTCGGTCAGTGAAGGGGTTTTGAGTTTTGGTAGGCACATAAGTTTGTGACCATAAAAATCAGATCAAACAATAATAACAATTCAGGGAATGTTGTATGCATTTATGGAAATGTAAAGTATTAAGCAAAAGCCTGGACAATTGAAAACCACACAATTAATGATAAGGCACATCTGAAAGGTAAATTTATTGCCTATGAAGACCATGGTGACAACTAGAGAATTTCATCTCAAATAAAATTAATTTTAGAAAAGTAGTTATTGCACCCATGTTGGGAGTCCAGACCACATTTTGGAGATTATTTTCCAAATGCCAAAGGCAGTTGTCTCATATTGAAAGCTTCATAGTTGTCAAATCCTGCGTAAGAGTCCTGCAGTCCTTACAGGCCTCTTGTTTTCACTGAAATTGATAGGATTTTGTTTTGTGTCAGGGCTGTGTAGAAATGTCTGACCATGAACAGGGGAGAGAAAGGATTTTGAGTGATGAACTTCTTTGTTCTATAACTTAACTTTAACTTGGTGAGGGTTTGTTTTGATTTGAGGAGGGTGCTTTTTTGTGGGAAAGATTGCAATTTCTAGCACAAACACAAATGTGAGCTGTTGCAATTGCCCTTGGGCAAGACATTTTTTTGCAGTAAGATATAGTCCAGGAGAGGGTTGGGGCAGGGTTCTTGATTAGATGCATGCAGCTGCGTCCAGATCCTTTTGCATGCTTAAATTTATGTCTTAAAATACCTGGATAGTGGATGCAGATTGAAGCATGTACATAACTGTGTGTGCCTGGCTCTGAAAATCTTTCTGCCTTGACATAATTACAAACCCCTGAAAAGCATATTAATGTCTTGGAAAAAACTGGCAGTGCTGTAATACAGACTCATACGAATGACAAAGTATTTGTGTAACCCAAATAAACAGTTTTTGTAGGTGTTGGAGTGGGAGGGAAATTGCCTTTTCAAAAGTGGGAGGGTGATGTGTAAATATATCAATAGCTTTTTGATCTCCCTTTGTTTAAATGTGATTGCTGTTACGACTTACAAGTCTAAATTAGTATAGTGATATGTAACTGCAAGGTTTCTATTTTTAGTAACCATGTTGGTTTAATAAATGATTCTCTAGAGCTTCTGTTGAACCAGGTAAAGTATGTAATATTTTATATTATATGGATGTATTTAAACCCAAGCATTTTTACAGAATTAGCTAATAGGTATTTTCATGGTGGAATATAAGCTGCCCTTAGTTCATTGCTGTCTATATGTCAACTGTTTTAAATGAGCAACTTACAAAACGGCCTTTGTCAAAGAATTGATACGAAGTACTGCCTTATATTAACCAAGAAAATGTGGGTAATTGATTTAGAATGATAACATTTCTGTCTTACCTTTTTATTTAAGACTGCTATTATGATGCAAATGAAGGGGTGTGGTGGTGGTGCTTCAAACTGCCTGTGATATCTGCTTCTTTTTTTTTTTTCCTTCTTTTTTCTTTTTTTTTTTTTCATGGCAGGGGGTTGGAACTGGATGAGCCTTAAGGTCCCTTTGACCCAAACCATTCCATGATTCATCTCACA
>JANHGB010022702.1:2492-16045 GCA_026283785.1 Coracopsis vasa
GGCCGAAAGTCAAAACCACAGCACTGCACCAGCTACTAAGAAAGAGAAAAATGACTGCTACTGCTGAAACCAGGACAGGATGGAAATGTGATGGGATTAAAATAATTCAGGCTTTGGCTGGGTGTTACTTTTAGTATAGTAGAAGCAAGTACTGGTTGAAGTATGGAACAATCTTCAAGTATAGAAATGCCTGAGTTTATTCCTGATATCACTCAGTGTCTGCAACTGGAATCTCTGTTTTTTAAATGTGAGATGAATGTTATACTGAAGCACTGGCTTGCATTTGAGTGTTCTTTTGGGTGATAGCCAAACCTCTTGCTAGACAAAAATGTATTTGGGTAACTTAATGCTGTATTGTTCTTCCATAGAGGATGGCGTTAAGCTAAAGAATCAAGACTTACTCCCTGTATAAAATTACAGACTGAATAGTTTTTTGTAGTTGAAAAGCATGGTCTTGACCTCTTCATTGACACTTTTCTCTGAGGTTCAACCTCCTAGCTGTGCCAGGCTGTCAAAATAAAAAATATTGTTTGACATTAGTCTTGTATGAGATGCTGTGCTAGTGCCACAGTGAGCAGTGGTATTTTCAAAAATTGCCTGGAATAATGTTTTGTGAGGAGCAAAATGCATTAAAAGTAGTGCAGAGCATGCCAAGTGTCTATAAATGTCAAGCCCAGCATCCTGATGAGGGATTTCTCTTCACTTGAAGGCATTCGTCTTCTCTGCAGTTCCACAGATGTTTCCATGCTTTGTCCTCTTTCTGGTGTGGTAGTGATGCAGAACCCAAGCTAACAAGTAAATGTGTCTAATGCATGAAGATTTTATGCTTATTTTACATTTAACATATTTCAACTGCTATTTAAAATTATCAGGCTCATTTTCCTTCTGCTGTGAATTGAAGACTATTCTGTAGTGTAACTGTAGACTTTTCTTTCCAGATCCAAGTATTTTAGAACCTGTTCAACAGGAGAACACTTCACTATAGAGGTGAGTGCTTACATTTCTAGTGGTTGCAAAGCCAGTAGGAAGAGCTGAATTCTAGCAGTGCCTTTAACTCTTTTCGCATTTTGTGTACTCTGAAATATTCTGGGTTATTCCAAACCGAACTGCTGGGTGGCAAGATAATGGTTGTTACAGCACCTCAGAACATTAATACCTTATGTCACTCTAATCATTATTTGAAAGAAGAGAAGTATCTGTTATGGTATCTTACTCAGCACTGGAGGATTCTAAAGTCTGCTTATTCCATTGCTATGTTGGGAGGGATTTTTCTTTTCTTGTGTAAATGCAGGATATCTAGTTCTTCACTCCAGGATCATCAATCTGATCCTAGAAAAATCCACTCTGCTCACCACAAAGATCCTTTCTTGGTCACTGAATATCACCCCTTTTTCGCCAAGGGTAGTGTGAGGTTAACTTGTTTAAGTTGAGACTCTCGGAATAACCTGGTTTGCTTTCTCTGAGTGTTCCTTATCTCCTTTTAGACTGTTCAGATTGCCCCTGTTACTAAGAACAAAATCTGTTTTAGTATCCAACTTCCAGGAGTGAAAGAGGGTTTCTGCGGCAGAAATATGATAGGAAAAATAAAGTTCTGTCCTCTTCCCAAACTGTTATTCATAGTCTGTCTGCAGCTATTAGTTAATGTACAGATTAAACAAGAAGTCTTGCTGTAGGCATTGACTTCTGTGTTTGGTGTATTGACTATGTGTAATATATACTATATACTATACTGAAAATAGTACAGTGAATTTCTGTTTGTTTTCATGTGATAGTTCAAGTTAGTTGTTTTTAGAGTTCTGTGTTGAAAGTAATTGTTTTCTGTAAATTAAATACATCTTGAAACACTTCTGGATAAGCAGCACAGTTGATATGTGAGGTAGAGGTTATGTGTGCTGCACCTCTTATGTTTTCTACATTATTAAACTGGGTGGGAGCTGTACCATACCTTCCCCTGCTTGTATCATCATGCTTCAGCTACACAGAGTTATTGGCAGTCTTACAAGCTAGTGAGATTTCATTTTTGTTAGGGCCTTCAGGTAAGTTGTAAAAACATGAGTGCATTTTAATTTTGACTTTTCTCCTTTTAGGCAAATGTAAGCTTTAAGAAAAGGAACCTTGGTAAGAAGATAGGTCTTACTCTGAACGTAATACTTCAGATAAAGTAGGGGCTTCCATAAATGCTGTTACGGTCCCTGGAGTATCACTGGAGTAGTGCTTTTACAAGACAGATTAAATACGTAATTGTATTTGCACTATGTGTTTAGTGACTTGTCACATTGCATAGTAAAGATTGTTTACTATTTTCTCTCTGCAGTTTGAGAACCTGATGGAAAGTGATGAGGTAGGTACCTAGATCATCCTGTGAAACCTGCTAGTACAACCCTCAGAAGTGGTTCCAAGAGCTGTATTTTCTTGCCACTTTATGTGATGCTGTAACTTAAATCACAAGGGTTTTTTTAACTCTGAGTTTTGCTTGCTCTAGTAATAAGTATTAAACACTTTGGGAGAAATTAAGACCTAAGAGAAGAGAACTCATTCTGGGGCAGTATGGGAAGTAACCCCTTTGGGAAGGGAGCATTATGGACATTATGAAGGCAAAAAGAAAAGAAGGGGGTGGGGGTGTGGAAACATGGGGGGTGGAGGGAAAGACTTGAGAGTTTGCTTCTGGTATAACTCCTGTGTAAGACTCAGCAAATACTCTCTCTCTGAGAATAGAAACAAACCAGGGTTGCTTTGCTAAGGAAAGTTTTGGGTGACTTCGCAGTTCTTATGGCTATGGGTAAACTATACTTCAGAAAAATAAATTTAATACAGCTTGATAACAGGTGGGGCATATACCTCACTTGCAACACCCTGCTCTGTATTTTAAAACATGGGGCCTGATAGTTTATAAACAATTGGAATATTTATTATCAGTTGGAGGGACCTGTTTTACTGCGCCATTTCAGCTGATGGCACAGCAAGTTTTTTGGGGTTTTTTTCAATTCCAAATTAAAGGAGAGGATTTGTCTGCTTCTTCTTCCCTCCCAACCACCTTCCCGTCTAACTATAAAACCAATATATGGGAGAAACTGATTTCATACTAGAGTTTTTCCTATCTTAAAATTGATTGATGAGATTCTCATAAACTCAGACTTTATTTTCTCTTTTTCTAACAGGGGGAAAGCCCAGGAAGCAGTCACAGGTAAGACTTTGAGCTTCAGGACCTCTCTTTCCCACTGCTCTCCTGCTGTGACTATTAAATTTTTAACAGTTCCTGTCAAACCTCTCATGTCTTTAGTTGTCAGATACATGGAAAGGATGGATGTCAAGCTAACCTCAATGCTTAACCCTGTCAAAACAGTTCATATGATAATGCATCATGCAAAAGCTGTATGAGACAGTTAAAACAGTATATTGCAAAGAGAATTTTGTTCCCAAAGTCTGTTTTACAAGTTAAATGGGTGTTAGTGATGCAGCTCCAGCGAATTTTCTGTGAGTGTCTTAATATTGACATAAGCAGCAGAGATTTGGGGTCTGCACTATAGGAAACCTCTGCAGGGTATGCTTTATTTGGCAAATTGTGGTGTTTGAGAGCTCCCAATTTTTGCTGTCAGTGATCCTAAAGATGTGATGTAGCAAGCCTTGTAATTTATAGTAATGCTTTTGCAGTCTTGTTTGTTAGGTGCATAAAAGCAGACATAAAGTAGAGAACAGATGAAAGGGGAACAATTTACAATAGGAGGAACCAAAACAAGCAAGAAAAAAGTGACATTTGCACTGCAGTGATGTTAACCTATTCCATTAGTTCTGTTAGTGAACAATGCTTTGAAAATATGCTTTCTACAAAGATACAAAAAATCCTTTTCTAAGGGTAAGGAGAGACAGCATTGTCTTGAGTAAACTGGAATTTTGGAGCTCTCTTCTCAGGAGGAGCAGCCCAGAAGCACAACTTGTTGAATTTGCGTTAGAGGACCAGTCAAGAAGGACTTGTATGTGTATGTTTAAGTGTGACTTGGGGTTGTCATACATAAATAATTGATAGAGTCTCTCTGTTTCTCCCATGCATTTAGACCTCTGACTGAGGAAGAAATTGCTGACTTGAAAAACAGACATTATGACTTCATTGCTGAGAAGCAGAGAGTTGTTGATATGAAGCTTCAGGAAGAGGTAGGCAGTTGCATGACTGGTACGGCGTGGAGATTTTTCTCTTTAAAACTAGCTAAGATCAACCATGAACACAAGGAGAGTCCATTGGCATGAATGAAAAGATAGAGTTTTGTTCATCAGTTGGTATTTTGTGGTCTACAAGGTGCACAACTAAGTTTGCATCAGAGATTGCTGCTTTTTAATAGCCTCGTGGCTGAAAAATTGAATGTGTAGACTGGTCCTACAACTGACATCTGTTAAATTTGAACTTTTTTAGGAAAGAGCAAATGGGGAGTATACTTGGTTCAACTTGTGCTCATTTTCTTCCAGAGCATTTCATAAGGAAAAAAACCCATAATTTGTCATTTTGTTTTAGTGTTGCAGTAATTAATGGAATATAATGTGGAATACAATATAGAAATTGAGAATGACTTTTTAGTAAAAGACCAATGAAATATGCAACTGAAAAGATTTAAGTCTTGCACTACAGTTCCTAGGGAAATGCAGTGTGCATTTCTAACAGTCGCTAGTCATGATGTTTATTCAATAGGGTAATGTTTAGTTATCTGAATTTCTTGGGATGATTGGTGGGGGGAAAGCTGTTAGATTCAGGTAATGAAGAAAAATGTTTTAGTTATAGTCTATTTTCCTTTATTTTTATTTTCTTGTAGCTCTTTTGTTTTATTGAACTTATGGCTTTATTGATAGGAAGATAGATAGGTTCTGCTTTTGTTAACCATTACTATTTTGTTCATATACAGTTAGCCTTAGAAGAGGAGAAGTTAAGACTAGAAGAGGAGGCTTTATATGCTGCACAACGTGAAGCAGCCAGGGCAGCCAAGCAGAAAAACCTTTTGGAGGTGAGGGGAAGCAGACCCCAATATATATCAGAGCTTCTTTTTCTGTTTCTATATATGCAGACTTTCCTAATACCCTTTACATCTCAGAAATGTAATGGGGAAATTGCTTTGGCTCATATATTCCTGTAGAGAAGAAGTACTCTTTGAAAGTACAGCTGAAAATTATCACTATTGTTTGAAATGGCTTATGTGGCTGAGTATAGATTTTTAATGAGATACATGATTTTAATGTATAATTAGCTTAACAGACTTCTTGCATTGTGTAGAAGTTACTAACTTTAATGGGATCTGTGATAGTTTTCTAGTTAAACACCCTGAAATTAAGCATACATTATGACATGGTTTAGGCTTGTAAAATGTACTTTATATATTTGTGCACTTAATTGTTCCTTTTCTCTGTGGTTTGTGCTAACATGAAGATAAGTGCTTCCAAGGCATCTGTGAATTTACTGCTGGCCCTGCTTGGAGCCTACCTCCTGGGTCCCCTTCCAGCCTCAGTTCTCTCATTTTGTGATTTGTATGTGTAGTTGGCAAAGTCTGGTAATGACTTAAACAGTCTTTATTTAATGTGTCTGTGCCTACTTTCACATGTCTGGTGTCCCCACTTTTGGAGCTTGGTCAAGTAAAATGAAAGCCCGCGTTATGTTTTCCTGCTTCTTTGAAAGCATGCTGTTCAGATGGTTTTCATGTTGCAGTTCAGAGTTAGTTATTATCAGTGCATTTAATATTTTTGCTGTATTACTAACCTATCAAAGTATGTGTTCTGACACGAATTTCAGATTGCCAGTAATGTGTATGAGAAAGAGCATTTTCGCTTGGTAGAATGTGTGGCTGCAGTTGTAGGAGACAGCCTGCTACACATATTATGTGTTGAATTAGAAGTAAATTTTCCAAAATTCAGGTTTAGACCAATTGTAAAAGTCTGTGGTCTACAATAGGTGTTGGGGAGATCTGTAACCCTCATGTATTGTCAATATTCAAAAGAGAGTGGATTGAAAATTGTTGTTCCCAGGCTGATAGCGATGACTCTGATTTCATCTGATATTTATGTTGCTAAGTATAGGTCTCATTTCACATTTCTCTTTCCAGCCTCTTATTGTTTTGTAGGGGAGGGCTGTTTCTTTCTGAACTTTTCCTTGTCTGCCTTTCTTTGTGGCTGTTTTGTGGTTTGTTGTTTTGTGTGTTGTGTTTGTTGGGTGTTTGTTTGTTGGTTTGTTTGGGGGGGGGGTTGTTTTTTTGGTTTTTTTTAGGGGGTTGTTGTTGGTTTTTTGGTTTGTTTTTTTTTGCTTTGTTATTTTGTTGGGTTTTTTTTGGGGGGGTTGTTTTTGGGGTTTTTTTTGTTTTTTAAAAAAACCCGCTTTTGATCTGTATACACCTATTGTAGTCAGGACCTAAGATTAAATGCATTATAGAGATTTTAATTTCCTCCTCTTCTAAAATTAGTACCACTTATTTCCTTTGCAAACAGCCCATACAGATTTCCAAGGAAGCATTTTTGTGGAGATTGGCATCAAGCACTTAACCTTTCTAAATAAACTAGAAACTTTTTTTTGAATGCATAATTCTTCCCTTTGCTGTTTGTGGGCAGCAGCCTTTTAAATGAGAGAATGGCTTTTTCGTTAGAAATGTGGCAGCCCTTTAAAACCAATTTGACTTGTTGATGTTGCCCTACTAAATGTCAGGGTTTAAAACAGTGGAGAATTCTAATATGCATGTATCCTGGACCTTACATTGGTAGATATTTATATGTGACCTGGCAGAAAGGATAATTGAAATTGGTTATTATGTGGGTATATAAATCTTAAAAGAAAATTGTTGTGTATGTCAGTAACTGACTTTTACAGCTTGTAACTATGTTGGTGCCAAATTCCTGTCCCTTTCTCTCTGCATGCTTAAGTCTTCTCACCTCTAATTACCATTACATGATACTTCTACTTCTTCTACACTTCCCATTGCCTTACTGGTTTCCATCTGCTTATTCTGATACTTTTTATTTAAATACCCAAGATGGAAAAGTGTTCCAAGAAATGAAGTGATCAGCATTTGGGATTGAAAAGTACTCTTATCTAGTGCAGTCACCTTGCAAGACAATTTACCCAATGAAGTTCAAGTCAACATTAAACATTCTGGTTTATTTACCCCTGCTTTCCTTTTGCAGGGACAGATCCATTAAATTTGAGAACAGATTTTACAGAAGGTGTAGTAGCTGGATACATCAGACCTGGCTGTAAAACTAGCTTATTCGTTTTTAGCTTAGTCTTTGGCATGATCAGTGGACAATTACTGCTTCATAACTGATTTACCTTGAATCACAGAGTTGCTCTGCTCAGTTTTTATGCTCCCACTTTTCTCAAGGCAGGGGAAAGAAACTTAACTTGAAATGTTTAAACCCTAAAACTCAAGCAGAACTCTACTTCCATGGCATCTGTTGTTTCTCCTGTAACTGCGAAGTAAATGTGTTTATGGCTTCTGTCTTGCATTTTTCCTTCTGGTTTTGCCTACGGTTACTATGAAAGCTTTCTACCTTAAGAGTGCAGAGGTATTAATACTTTTGGCTCAGCAACGGAACAAAGCTTTTATTAATATAGATGAAACACTTGGTGAGGATACAGGCAACTGGAGGAGCTGGTGGTATTGATTTGTACAGGGATAAAAGGACCTGTAGGAAATGTTTCTTTTAAAATGATAGGCTGACTGTTCATGGGCACAAAGCAAAAGGAATCAAACATAACCCAGGTGCTGAAAATACCCATTGGTTAAGAAGAGAAAGTTAGAGGACAGATACAGTCATAAATGAGGTGGTGTTCGCAGGTTGCTAGCCAAATTAACACAGATTTCGGGGGGGGGGTGTAAAATGTTGAGAGCTCTGTTCAGCAAGCTATCTGCTTTTAAATCTGAAATTTAAAACCAATACTACTTCAGTCCCTTCAGTACCCTAAAATTTGATCTTCACTTGAAAGCCAGTCTTTTCCCAGGTCATACTGAAACTGCTCCAAGGACCAGGACACTGCTCCCTCTAATGTCTCAGATAAGGCAACACTTAGTGTATTGAGTACATTACTCTGAGTGATTGCATTCAGCTTTTTCAACTATTTTCTTGTTTTGATAGCAACGTAGACAGCAAAGCATAACCCAGAGAGCACATGCTATTAATAATGGAGAATATCAGAGGTAAGTTGTAAAGTTTTATTCATGATAATCGATAGCTATGACTGTTTTTACTTTTTTACTCCTGTTCCTCATCTCCCATGACCAAAAAAAGAAAAACTCACCACATTTTTCAAACCTTACACATTTCTAAGTCTTCTTTGCAGTTCTCTTCACACCAAGTAGTTGCGGAATGCAAACTAGTTACCATTAACCTGCAAAATTAGAGGGTAGCTTGCATTCATACTGGTTTTCACTGTAGTTACTAGACTGATGCATACAAAATTGAACCTATGCCCAGCTAATTATACACACATGTGCGCACACACACACAATCAGTGGTTTACAGTAAAAATGTGTTTATATGTGTAATTTTTGGCTAATATAAAAATACCTTTATTATTCAGAACCCTGTTTGAAATGTCCAGTAAAAATACATGCTAATCAAATAGGGAATTGAATGGTTTATATAGTCTGCCTGTTATTTCATTAATACTATCTATTTAATGCTCTTCACTCCCACCCTCTGTGTTTGGGTGGGGGGGAAGGGAGAGGGGAGAGAAAAGCAAAAGTAACCTGAAGAAATTTACTGTTGAATGGGATCTGAGTTTGAAAAAGACCCTGAAATCTAGCAACTATTTTTGGATGGAAGGGAAGGGGGTAGGAGAGATTTTTGGTTATGGAAGTATGTTTAGAAAATGAGCTGTAAAAAACAAGGTTTTATGGTGTGGGAGGAACTATGCAGATTTTAGGAATGAAGGACTACAAGTAGCAGGATTTGAATTCATTAGCTAAAAAAGGGAACTGAAAATTAAGGAGGCATTCTCTAAAGTGACAAAGATTGAGAGGAAGAGTAGTTTTGTGACAGAAGTGAATTAATTTTTAACTGAAAATGCTACTGAAAATCGAGCAGAAGCTCAGGAAGGGAGAGGATGTGATGAGTAGGAATGGGAAAAGCGTAAAGATTTAGTTAAATTTGTATGTGCTTTGTAGCATAGAACTGGGAGGGAGGGCATGTTGATTAATGTATTTTATAGCCTCCTGAGAGGCTATAAAAAAAAATAAAATATGTGCATTGTTCTTGCAGCTCAGTGGCAGAGGAGGATCTTGATTCTTTCTTCAGAAATACAAAATTCCAGTGTGAAGCTTTTCGCAGTAGTAGTAAGTCTTCCTTTCTTTATGAGTGTCTTTAAGTGATTGAGGAGCACAGAATGCTGTTTCTTTTCCTAGATAAATATAATAACTTATTTTTATACCACGTGTATAAAATGTGTATACGTGTATCTATTAAAAAAAAAAATTGATAGAGCCTTTTCATCTAATCCCTGGTGCTTCAAGTGTTCGAAACTCAGCATTTATAGCTTGTATCACAGCCACCGCAGCTCCCAAAGGCAAGTTAAGTAAGCAAACAAGTCCTGTGCATGGATTTTATTTTACTAAGGTTTTCCAGCTAGCTCCATGGAGGCAACATCAGTGCAGTGAACTTCTCTTGTAAAGCCCAGCTGCGTATTAAAGATGCCAATGTGTGTGTGTAGCTTTTTTTAATAATCTCTCGGCAAAATAAGTAGAATCATAGTAATTGGTTTTTCTTTCCTAATGAAGTGAGAGAGAGGATTCAGCTGCCTATATTTAAAACTACCACTAACTATTTAGAGGAAAATGACTTTTTACACTTATATCCATGTCTTGATGACAGTACGTGATAGTCACTAAACAGTTGTAGGACTGATGTTAATTCTTGGGAAACAGTGCGTGCCGTTTGAGTTTTGTTTGGAGGGAAAGGTTGATTTGTTTGTTTGGGTTTTTTTGTTAGGTGGGGTGGGGTTTTTTGGTTTTTTTTTTTTGGTTTTTTGCAAGTCTTTACACAAGTCCAATTTATAGCTTACCCAATTTCTCTATAGTTCTAGTTAGTCTTGCTTAATGTCCTCTTGCAATATCTTAGTAATGTTGACTACTAAAAAGTTACTGTAGATGCTTTGAAGTGATGGATGAAGTGTTTTTTCAAGTGTTCCTGAGCTTTAAAGGCCATAAAGCACAAAACCTCCTTCCTTTGAAAGTTGTTTTACATATTGAACCTCAAATTCAAGTATGTATATGAATTAAAAATAGGGTTTTTTGGTTTAGTTTTGTTTAATTTTTTGGTTTTGTTTTTTTTTGTCTAGGACTTTCATCTGATGCTACAGTGCTTACACCCAACACGGAGAGCAGTTGTGATTTAGTGACCAAAACCAAATCAGTGAGTGGAAACGATGACAGCACTTCATTAGATTTAGAGTGGGAAGATGAAGAAGGTATTTCTTCTGCTCTTGAGTTTCATTCTGAACCTCCAAGTTAAAAATGCTAATAGTGTTAAACTATGTTGATTGTAAATGTGTTGTTTTTGAAAAGAAAGGTGATTTAAAACTTAATTCTGATGGAACTTGTCAAGTGTGTAGTGATTCAGTTGTAGATTATTTTTACATAGGAAATTCATTATTTTGATGAATTCCTAATTAATTAATCCATTTCTTTGGATCCTTCAGTCAGTGTCTTTTCCTGCATTTTGTGGAATGGACTTGTAAACTCACATCAGCCCTAGTGGTAAAGAAATGCTGCCCTCTTGTGAGCCAGTAGTAGTAGGAACAGCTTGTTTCTTGTCTTAAAATGTGTAAGTTGGTCAGAAGTGGCAAAACCTGCCTAAAAACAGAGAACAAAATGACTGTATAGTTGCATTTCTGATTCCTAGTAGCTTGTACTTTACAGAGGGGAGTAATTTTAATAGGTCATTGTGGCAGCAGTGCATCTCTTCACTCTGTTAACCTCTGATCTTGAGCAGAACAGGGGCAAGATAACGTAAGGAAGACTGCTTGAGAACATAACTGGTTTTCATGGCTGCAGAGGAAGGAATGTTGTCGTTTGAAAGAAGTACAAGCCAATGTTGCAAGGGCTTTGTGTAGTTTTTAGGACATTCTTAGTAGATCTGGACCAACTTAAGTGTATTAAAACTATCTCCTTAAAGGGGCTGACTGCTTGCTCAGTTACTGTGTGTGCTGTCAAAAGCTACTGTGGAGACTGAACAACATAAAAAGTAGGGGGGTGTGTGGGGTTTAGTGTGAACTGGGGTATTAATTTATGGTCTCATTTTTGCTGTTAGTAGAGAAAGTCTTAGGGGGGCTGAATGCAAAGTAGAGAAGAATGAGTGCTTTTCGATAGTATTATCCTTGAAAACCCCAACAACTAAGCATAGTACAAAAAGATGACATTGCTTGACAGAAAAGTTGCCAAGTTAGGAGCTTTTTAACAGGGAAACAATGTCCTTCATGAATTACACACTTCTGAGACAGGAGTTGTTTTCATTCTCTGGTGTTATGTACTGATACCAAACAAGGAACTTGTAATACTGATGTTGTATTGGTATTTTTGGCAGAGTATCCTCAGATAAACAACAGCTTTAGTGAGCCATTGGTATCAGAGGAATAACTAAATTGAAAATAGCTATGTTTTAAGAGAGCCATGAAACCGTAAAATAAAATCTGTCATTTGATGTCTGATGAAGGGAAAAATTTTCCTCATACTTTTTCCCTGTGGCTTACCCACTGCAAGAGTTCTGTGTTTCACTTGCAATATGAAGTTTTTAATTATAATTAATTAGTTAGCTAGTTACTCCACATTTAAAGGGGAGTTTACTTAGGAATGTATGAGAACAGCAAATAAGAGGATCATCATAAATCCTCCTCTTTTTCCTTTCCAGTGGTTTGGGTTTTGGTACACCGTGACTAAAGTCAATAATTACTGACAAATAGCATCTCTGATGTGCTTGTGCAGTTTTCAGCCAATCTTTTGCCTTATTTTGTGTGAAATTGAATATACTTTTTCAGACAAACTGAAAAGCTTTCCTAGACAAATGTACCCAATATCCCTCTAGAGTTTAGTTGCTGTTTAAAATGTCTCGTGATAATGTTTTATCTGTTTGTCAGTTACAGCAGCATTACAGGTTTCTGCAGACATTAAGCTTTTCTGGAAATGGCATGGTACCAAAGATCTTCTAATATTTACATACGTATAATATAGGACAACAGGTGGTTTAAATACGAGAGATATTTTAATGTGTTGTCTGGGTTCATTAGAACTCTAAAGCAACATCAGTGGCTGTGTTCATTTGGGCTAAAAATGACTGCAAACTATGGATTTAATATGAACACCACCACCAGAAAAAATATGCTGATGCTCAGGAGTGAAATTATCAGGGTGTAGGTTTCTAAAGGGTTCTTGCTGTTTCTTCTAATGCTCTAAGGCAAACGTAAAGGTACTTCCCTCAAAATGATGTGTTTCTCATAAACACTTCTCAAATCACAGGCATGAACAGGATGATTCCAATGAGAGAACGCTCCAAAACAGAAGAAGATATACTCCGGGCAGCACTGAAATTCAACAGCAAGAAGACAGGAAGTAATCCAGCTTCAGCGTCTGACGATTCCAATGGATTAGAGTGGGAGAATGACTTTGTTAGTGCTGAAATGGATGATAATGGCAACTCCGAATATGCCGGATTTGTAAATCCTGTGTTAGAGTTGTCTGTATCAGATGTAAGGACATCTGTTTCTGATCATCAAGACAGGTAGTGAAACTGCATGGCCCTTGTCTGTGACCAAATGCTGGGAAGTGGAATAGAATGTACAAACCCAATTCACTCTTTTGAATGTGGTTCCCTTTTTCTTCCCAACTGAGCGGCAAGGAGTGGGAATGACTTGCTATCTGAATTAATTCAGAATTAAGTGCAATTTCATCATCTACCTTCTAAACTTTTATGAAAACTGATATGATTCTCTTGTGTATATTTCTAGATACCTGGATTTAATATAAAATTGTCTGCACTAATTTAAGCTTCATAGCTTGGCATATCTATATTTTAACTAGCTTTTTTTTTTTTTCCCCCGGATGTTGTTTCTGCTGATTTTGTTTTTAAAAGTCATCAATGGCCTAACATCTAAGAAATGGTCTTATATTAATTTAATGAATACAAGGAATTTTAAAATTTTATTTCCAACATGAGCTTTTTGACTTGTTCTTTAGCTATTGAGAGAGTGTGCTTAGCCAGCTGCAAAACAAGTGTCCCTTGCGATAAATGGCAGGTTTTCCCCATTTAGCTTACAGTCTTTCTAGCCTTCTGTTGTCCTCCTTCCCATTTATTTCATTTTTTTATTACTTTAAGCACAGTTAACCTCAATAAACATAAATCATTGGGTTGGGTTAGGTAAGATACTGTCTTGTATAGTATAGTATGCCAGACTTAGTAAGTGTGTGCTACATAGAAAAATTACTATAAAAAAATCTTTATGCATCAAACAGGAAACTTCAACCCCTATCTAGTGGAGAACTAGGAGGACCAAATTCTTGATTTCTCCCTCTTCCCGCCCCCTCTCCCCCTCCTCCCCAGAT
>JANHGB010022703.1:0-19100 GCA_026283785.1 Coracopsis vasa
TCCCAGTGTGCCATGCAACGAGTTAGGCTTCAGAATATGTGAAAGAGGCAAGGGTGTTTTAAGGAGTCTCAGAGGAACATGTCTAATAGCACGTGAGTTCAGTTTGTCAAGGGCAGTGCAGTATTAAGAGGGAGAGCTCAGTTCTGTTCAACCACTAGATGGCAGGGAAAGACAAGAAAACAGATTAACCCCACTGGTTCCTGTCACAATGCCCAGGAAATCTTATTTTCCTTTATGCCAACGATCAATGAACTGTGACAACTGTCTATCACTTTACTGTGAAATAAAAGTAACAAAGAGATTAATTTTTGCACTTTTATCTAATACTGTATTCAGTATTTGAAGTATCCCTTAAATAAGTAATAAACTTACCTGCTTAGGGCAAACAAAATACAAACATACTCTGTAATACTGAAATTAGAAATAATTTATTACAGCTTTGAGCTTCTTCTAAAGGAACTAGAAATAATACTGATGTTTGTGTGTCTCAGAGGTAAGATAGTGTGCAATTTGTGCCTGATTTTACGGTAAGAGGGAGTTTGTTAGTCTCTAGTAAGAGTTCATTACTGAAAAATAAATAAATAAATAAATAAGTATTGGGCAAAACTTCAGTTTGATTCTGAAAACTCTGATCTTCAGAGGCAGTCAGGGAGAGGTTTCATTTCTGGTCTGAATAGGTCATCTTAAAGTTACTCTGTGCTGAAGTGAGAAGTGTGTACAGAAATAACTGTACAGACAGTTTACTACTTGCACTGGTCTTCCTGCGTGGAAAAAATCTGTGGTGAGACACATTTGTGATCCAAGTAAATTAAATTCCGTTGAATAAGTATTTCCTAAACTACTAGTTTTTTATAATTTTAAATGTGTTTAGGCTTTCTGAAGGGTTTCCTAAAAATATTCTTTGGAAGTATTTTATAGTAGGAGTCACAATTCATTTTCTTGAGAGAGTTCACTGTACCCTAGCAAATATGATAGTTTCTTCAGTGAAAATGTCACTGCGTGGGGAATTACTATCATTTTTTCCTAGTTTGTTTTGCCATAGAGATAGGATATTTGAAAAAAAAAAAAAAAGTAAAACTATAAAGTGCGATTCTTTGGTTTTAATTCATCTATGAGCCTTTGTGGGAGGAATATAAAGATAGTGATGTTAATATTAGAATGGACCAAATAGCTTCTGAGTTGGGCTTGTAAAAATAAAGTTCAGTCCCTAAAACTGTCATTTTATAAATCCTTTGTATTGTATATATTTAATTTCAGTATACTTAGTTAAACACAATTACACTGTGTGCACACTTTATCTCTTTTTGTCGCACACACAGAGCACAAATGCAAACATTTGAAACATTGAAAATGATACTAATTTTGAAAAGTCAAGCATATGAACATTAGGAAATTCCAGAACTGAAGTTGTTTGAAATATTTTTGGGTTGCCTTGGGCATGCAAATATAATGCTGCCATTTTTCCACCCCTCTTCAGCATCATTCAGTGCAGATGATGGACTATATTTCTTCAGTGATCAGCTACTAAATAGTTTGGATTTCCTTCGTTGGTTCATGTGTGGGTTATGCCGTTGTATTATGTTCTAAAAGCAGAATGCTAGTTTTTCTGTAGATTTCCTATGTTGTACATCAACATTTTTTCACTGTATGAGCGTTTCAGATACATAAATGGTTTAATTTTCACAGTACTTCTGACCTACGGTTATTTCATTCAGTTCCTCAGATGAGGAATGGAAGCCTCAAGGCCATGTGTTCCCTCAGTTTGTGTGTGCCTTGCTTGACATTGAAGGGATTGAGTTTTCAAGCAGCTTTACCGATTCTTGCCAGTTTAATTCACAGCCCTTGTCTGTGAATCATATAAATGTGGAACCAGTTAACCAGACTTTTATGTCAGTTTTCTGGTACACTAATGCTGTGTTTTTATTACTTTCAAACTATAGGCATTAAATGAGAAAACCTGGGTCTAGTCAAGTCCATTAACAAATATCTGCCGTCCTATTCCCCGAATATTTAGGATCAATATTTTAATCAATTACTCTTACCAAATCTAAGGTAGCCAAAAGTTCTATAATTTGTAGTCAAGAGTGAGAAGCCCCAATACATCAGAAAAGATGGAGTTCATATTTTTGAAAGTTGCACTTGTTCATGCTGTTTGATTTGCATTGTAGATGTTACCTTCTCTATGCCATTGCTAATTCATCACTTCTGAATAAAATGGTCCCAAATTTATACCACCATAAATAAGAATCAGGGATGTTGTCTTTGGCTGGTTTAAATCTCACCCAGTGATTGTCTGTATCTATGTGCAAGATCATTTGCAGCAGTATTTATTGTCTTGCACTGTTTAACCATGAATGAAAAGTGTAAATATGCAGAGCACCTCAGATTCTGCTCAGATTTGACTTTATAACTCATTGAGATAAACTGGGCTAAATATGTCTGGCTTATAAACAAAGATCCAAATGACACTAGACTGCCTGCATCAAAAGGTTTAGGTTGTTTTAACTCCTTAACTGACAGATCTTAAGGGTGGAGATCCAGAACAATTTACTAAGGAAGGGGCATGCAAAGTACATGTGTACATTTTTATTATAGAAGGCAAGATCAAGGTAGCATTCCTTGCATTTTGAGTGGACATCTGTGAAATCTGGGACAGTTTTTTTCTCATGCTAAAGTTCTTTTACGCCTAAACCCTGGAAATGCTCTGACTAATGTCACATACGGTTTATTCTTCTACAGAAAGTCGAATCTACCTAAATAACAGAAATGTTCACCATAATTTTCATCTACAGGCTTGTTGTGGTCTTTCTCATAAACTGGATCTTTACGATGAAGTTTTGAAAACAAGGATGAGGGTCTAGAGTGTCATTCTACTCAAAGCCAGTATAGATATCTGTAGAGGTTTTCTATGTGTTCTCTGACTCTTGTTTCTGATGAGGCGTGCTGCGATGTTGGGTTTAAATGGGAGTTTTTCTGTGACAAGTGGCTTTGTGGTCAGGTACCTTTCATTGCTTTATTTGAATCCAACAAGTAGAGAAGGTATAACCCAGGTTAAATAATTTTTCTTTATGACTGGATAAAATAAGGCAGTGGGAGCTAGTATAAAGTCTTACAACAGAACAAATACAGAATAAACTACAGGACAGTGATTTCATGAAGTTCAAAAAATAAATTCATACCTAACAGAACTCAAAGACTGTTCTTCTACCAAAAAAAATCATAATCATTGATAAATGATGATTCACACCCACTTCATTGTAATAAAAGGCTGATTATTTATTTATTTCCAGAAGTAAAATTACTGCATTTATTTATTTATTTGTTTGTTTGTTTGTTTCCTTTGAAATGGTAGAAAGTAAATGGTTTTTCAGGTAGGTTGACAAAATTACGTAGAGGAAAGGTACCGCTTCTGTCAGTTTCCTCAAGTTACTGAAAAAGAAGCTTAGGAAGAGAAAAGCAAGCTTGCCAAACTTATTCTAAAGATTTCTGCCTTGCTTTTCAGGTCTTGCTTTTCTGAGTCTTCACTTTTAAAAAAGAAAGGCTTGACTTTTTTTTGCACTGAAATTGAAGGATCTAATTTGATTTGTAAAAAGAAGCAGATTGCATATTAGCCTGTGTGTAGTTGGTAGACATGCTTGAAGACATTCTTGAAGACATTCAAAGCCAAGCTGGATGTGATTCTTAGTGACCTGATCTAGTTGAAGATGTCCCTGTTCATTGCAGGTGGGGTTGAACTAGATGAGCTTTGAAGGTCTCTTCCAACCCAAACTATTCTATGGTTCTATGTGTGTTCCAGACATTTTTTATCAATTAAAAAGTTTCAGACATTAACTTCCCTTTTTGTATAAGAAAGACTGCAGCCAGCTATACTCTCTGATGTGGTTTTGTACTGTGTTTCAGCACTGAACTTTCAAATCTTTAGCAATAGCTGTGTTTAGGACAGCATGGTTTTTGAGAAAGAGCAATGTAGCTTCAAAGATGCATAGCTGGAATAAAGATTTCGCTGGCCACAGTTTCAATAGAGTCCACTTGCTGACTTTGTAGCTGCTCAGGGGATCGAGTGATCTGTAAAAGGAAGTAGAAATGTCCTTGTCCCTCTAAGCACAGTTAACATTGCACAAAAGTGGCAGACTTTGCTCTGGAACTCCATTATTTTTCCCTTTTATTTCACACATAGATTAATGAACATATAATTTCACTTTGTAGAAAATTTTATTACAGTGATAGTTTTCTTTATGAGTTAACTTTAGCTCCATTAAGAGTGTGCTGTGTTTGATTCCTGCTGATTAGAAGCTCAACTTTTCTTAACAGCTCTTACCGTTGCTGGAGATGCTAACTGAGATGAACTGTATTTAGCCTTATTAAAGTCGGTGACTCGAAGTACTTGAAAAGGGCTGAATCAATTTGTGTCATCTAAATGAGTGATATTGCCCATCATTAAAGTTAAATGTATTAATTAATCAGATAGATGACCACTAGTAACATTTTTCTTGCATTTATTAATCAATATATTTTAAAAATACCTGCATAATAGTTATGAAAGCCTTAGTGAAGATGACTGTACACAAAAAAGTGATTAAAATTTAGTAATGGCTTCTTTCTAAATTAATTGATGGTAGGGTTAGTTTTAGTGAGAAATAAGTTACAAGCAAAATAAAAGATGGAAATCATCATTCAGATTCATCTATTATGTTTTACCCTGTAGGAATGGCAGCCAAGGAATGATTGATTCTTATGAAAACGTGAATCTGGGCCAGTCCTGCCATGATAGGTTAAGATTGCATTGCTTCAATTTGTAGTGTGCTTCAAAGTTACTGGAGCCAGAAACATATCCTGCTACCAGCTTAATGATTTCCCAAGTGTGCCATTTTACTTCCAGCACAGTTCTTTTTTCTGTACTGTAGCAACAGGAAGCTAGATGGCTGATACACAATTTCTCATTATACAGGTTCCATAATAGCAGGAGCTCACTTGTAGGATAATTAAATGGGCCAGATCATGTCTCCTTGGTTCAGCAAGTCAGCTGTGCAGCTCTTCCTCTTCTCAGTCTCTTCTGTAGCTAGAATCCTGGGCATGGTTTTGGTTGCCAGCACATGTGTCAGGCCATGCCTCTGCTATTAAATAAAATAAAGGGTAGAAGATGCCTCTGGGTAGTGTGCCACTGTCCTTATGCCGTGCTTAAGTGGGATGTGTTTGGAATGGACTGGCCTGTGCAAAGCAGCACTTTGGGAGACTGTGCATGGTTATACTTAGTTCAATATAACTGATGAGACCTCTCTCAAAATGATACATTCAATATTCACAGATTTTGTTTACCTCCACTCTACACTGTCTTTCAACAATATTCTCACAGGCTGCATTCCCTCATACACACAACTTCAAGTAACTTTGCCGTACTTAATTTAACAGTGTAGACAGAAACTTGCTTATGCAACTACTGTGCTTCTGGTACACACTCTCACATGCTGAGATATAACCTGCATAACTTTGCTAAGCATTGCATTGGGCAATACCTTTGAGTCCAAAACTGATTCTGAAAATACCTTTTCAACTATCCTCATCTTTAGAAGTCTTTACCATTCTGTCTTCAGACTTCAGGTCTGTGAGGCACCTGAAGCTGTGCATCTGCATATGCCTGTGAATGCAACAGTTTTGAATGCAGCAAATAACTCAGTACTATTTTATGCTTAATCCCAGCCTGCTTCAAAAAAGTCAAAAGAAAAAAAATCTAAAAACCATGGGCAGCTCAAAAATTGTATGTGTTTAGAGAGCATACGTACTGTGCTACAGAATGCATGTACCAGTATTTTCTATTACTGTTCTATCACTGTATGTTCAAGAACTACTTCCAGTTCATAAAGGAAGGAGTCTTAGATGAGTTGGTTGTCATCCAGACTGTGGGAAGCTCTAGTTTAATATCTTCCTCTGCTTACAGGGTTTCAAAAATATAGCTCCTACATTGATAAGAAGTGCATTTTATCCTCTGAACTTAACAGTTTTTTCCAGGTCAAGGTTAGGTTAAGGATAAGACCCTATGAAAGCTCTGCCATATTGTGGAGATTGAAAAGCTAAAAGCCGCAGCAGAATATCCTGCATCCCAGTGGTAGGAGTGCTCAGTTGTATGTGAAGGGACATGCTTCTGATCTTTGCACCACAGCTAGTATCTAAGCAATGTTGAGATAAAGTATACAAACAGTGGGGTAAGTGGGAACTGGAATCAAGTCCCTGCTCACAAGGAGGGCTCTGACCCCTAGCTGCAGTTAGATGTTCCCTTTTTCTCTTTAGCCTGCTGCATCTGGAACTGCATGGTGGTGTACACTCAATGGAGGGCTGAAGAGTAAACTTCCCAAAATGGTGTATCTCCCTCTGTCTCTTCACATACCTCTGAAATGCCTGTAATTTGGTGAAGCAGGTGAATGGTTCTGAAGGTCCAATATTTCCTTTGCTTCTGTGCTTTGCCTTTTTCAGAACCTTAGTGGGCCTGAGGTTATGTATGATCCTGTAATCAGCATTTCTGTAGGCAAATCGTGATCAGGTTCATCCTCCTTGGCCTTCTTCCCAGATGTGCTGATTCACATGGCTTCTCATTTGGCCAGCTCAACACAGCCCTTCTGAGATGCCCATGTTTCCCAGGCACAGGTTAGTGAGCTTGTTGATGACCAGTTCTGCAGAGGATTTGTCTCTTTGGAGCCATCTAGAAGTAGCTATGTATATGTTAGGTGTTTAATCTAAAATATTAATCTGAGTATTCTTGATTACCAACAGAGAAGGAGGAAGTGATACCAAGGGTGGTTTTCCCAAGATGTCTTGAATCTCTCTTATATCTTTCTCTTTCCATTAAGAAGAAGCTTAGAATAGATGCCAATGCTCAGGTGGCTACACTTCAGTGAGATGACTAATAGCTTGTCTCTTAGAAAATCTTGCCAAATATCACAATTAGTTGCTCAAATAAGTAAAACAGAGTACAAATCAATATCATTATCTTTAAAATTAAGTAAGTAATTTTAAAGGTAATGTAAGACAGTAAGGTAAGACATTTGTTCCACTAATTTTAATGGAATTATGGCTTTATATGTGATTTGTACAGAAAACCATGGTAGAATTAATGATAATATTTTTTTATATGCTCAGAATGTTTTATAAGAAACATTGTTTATTCTTCATTGTTGCAATGGTGAATGGCTTAAAATATTTAAGTTTAGAGCAGTCATTATAATGTTGTATTTATTTTTTTGTTTCTCAATCAGCTAGGATTTATACATACATGTTGGAGAAGTCGCGTGTCATTATGCAGCCTCTCAAACAGAGTAATTTTCATGTTTTTTACTTGATGATGGATGGGCTGTCTGCTGAAGAAAAGTACACCCTGTACCTCAGTAATTTGTCTGCACACAGGTAGGAAAACAACTTTATATCTAGTATTAATATTTTTCTTATTTTAGTGCCTCTTTGCTGTTGAGGTCCTTCCTCCAATAGTTAACGTTTGTGTCCTAACTTTTCAATGAGCTCTGAAATTATTACTGAGTACTTGTTCATAAGGATTTAATTCTGCAGTACATGTACACTATCTTAACAACATTGGAGTATTATATTCATCAGGATTATTGCCTTAAAGGAGAAAAAGAAAAAAATAAAATCTCAGTTATTTTTTCATCTTCTGTGGACTAGAGTAGGTCTGTTCTTATTTATTTTTTTTTCCCCCTGATGGAACATTCTGTCTTCAGGAAAAACTTTTATTAAAATTAGTGGGTTTTTCTCCTGGAATATGTTGATTTTGATGAAATGTCACTATATGTAACTGATGATATTTCCATTTTGATTTTGATATTTACTTTACTTCGTATTATTAAGGAAAACAGAAACAAAGTTTTGACTACGTTGAAACTAAGAATAGGATTTAGCACCCAACTGAACCACGTTTTTGGCTTCATAAACTCTTCTGACTAAATCCCCTTTAATGGCTTAAATATAAAGAGCTGTATATGAACACCTAAGTCTAGTGTGTTTAAGGCTGAATACGCTCCAAATGTTTAATATAAGTGTAAGTTTTTTGTTTATCAGGAAACTTTGGAAGTATCTCAAAATTTAATTCAGATTTCTTTTGAAAAGAAAACATATTTCTGATTTAGATAATTTGCTTTTTTTTCTTCAGTCTTTCCTAACAAGAATCACTGAAATGAGGAAGCCTGTTTGGCATTAATGATTTTCTCTTAAATTGGCTAAGATTATAATGAGTATAGGAGGTAATTTTAAAAAAACTGGTAGTAATTAAAGTTATGTAAAATTAGTGGTTTAAGTTTATGTATCTAAGCCTTTTTCCCATGGATTTTTCTCCCAACTTTTCTGTCTTCCACTCTGGATAGTACTTGAATAAAATAGTGGTTCCATATTTCCCATTCTTTACTAATGTTAACAGTTCTGGTATTATACAGAATAGTGTAATGCACTAGCTCTGAAGAAACCTGAGGCTAAATTGCTTTATTAAAAATTATCCACTTCAAAGGGGGGGGCGAAGGGAAGAGTTAAATTCTGTATTTTAAATCTTCTGAAGGATTTGAGACCAAAAGAATTCTGAGCTCCCAATTATTAATTTATTCCTCTTCTTCTAGCAAAAGTTGTTTGGAATCACTCAGTTTACTCAGAAAACGGAAGTTTGAAGTTACTTTGCAAGAAGCTCCAACAGGAAAGAACTTAAAAGAAGCCTGAATAATTAGAACATGAACAAAGCTTTATCTGATAAGATACCTGATAAGCATCCAAAAAGAACAAAACAGTATTTCTGAATAGATGTCTGAATACTGCAGTGCCAAAGCTTTAGAAGTAATTTATAGCTGAATATTTGCATAAAGCTGCTTTTATCAATAGAGCTTTGTTTTGGCTACATAGTTTAGATTGTATCTTGCATTACTGAAAGAGAGTTTGAGCCAAATATTTCTTACCTTAAACTCCTAAGTGTAGTGGTTCACGGGACTAGATCTTTCTTGGTGGATAAACTACGGGTGAATTTCTACTGCACCAAACTCATACATGAATCAGGAAGGCAGGATTTGGCCTCTTACAAATTCATAATTTCTGGCCTAGTCAAATTTTGATGAGATCATATCATCCTGGTAACATCAGCAAGTGAATTTGTCATGTTTTCTTTAAGCAAGTGTAATCTTGACTCTAATAATAAAATCAGTCAGATAACAGCCCTGTTGAAATGATAGGTGGCTCAACCCCAACTGCTTTTTGAATAATTATTCTCTTCCTCTTTGCACTGTTTAATATTGCACTTTTATGTAGATGATTGAACAATCTTAAAAAACAATGGCTCTTAAGATTCCAACATACCCCTATTTTTTCACTGTTTACTTAAGCCCTTGCAATATGGGAAATAAGACATATCATTGGGGGTTTTATTCTCATTTTAGATAAAAGTACCTTGAGAAGTCAAAGTAGTATTGTCAATAGTGGTTATTGTTAGACTTTATGCTGTAAAAGGTGAGAGATTGTTTATGTATTAAGTAGCATATAATCCTGGATTAAGAATTAATGTAAATAACTAAAAAGGAAAATCCCTCCCCTTTGGAGTCACTGAGAGTTTCAGTAAGGCTTGGGTTTCACCCTAATGTATAGGGGGAGTTATTAAAGTTGTAATTCTGTGCTGTTTGGTGCCGTCCTGATAGGGAGCTTTTGCTCAGAAACTTAAATGCATGTTCTTGCAAGCATTGTGACTGTGAAGGCATTGTATGAAGACAAATAGCAGGCTACTTTATATTGAACTTATATACAACTAGGATCTTGAAGTAGCAAGCCACCTAAATCTAGGAAGGAAGGGATCTGAATTACTACATCTGCTACTATATCTGCATGTGGATCATGATGGAAAAAGACAGAAGCAATTCCTGAAAGGTAAGATCATTTTTCAAGATTGAGCAGGGGAAGCATGTCAGAAATAGAAAGTCTTGAAAGGGCAAGTCCAGGCTTTTTGGTTGACAACAACTACTCCCATGTGTTCACTACATTCAGAAGCTGATTTTTATCAGCACATCCTTGATTGAAATTTCAGAAATTTCTACTACTTCGGTGTGTTTCAGAAAAAGCCTGCAGAATTTTGTTTGTCTTGATAATGATGTGTAATACAGAGAGATTAAAGATTTGAAGTTATATTCTCAATTTATTCTTGATTTGTTTTTTATTTTATTTTCTATCTTTCTGGGTACAGATACAGTCCATTATTGGAAGCATTGCTTTTCTGGCATGTGAAGTTTAGTCTTATAGTAAGAAATATATACTACTTTTTCTAGCACATTAAGTTTAGCTTCATAGTTACAGTAGGTACTAACATAGCGATGTATTTGCAACCAATGTGAAGCAGAGAGCAAAGAAGAGAGGTAACAGTGGTGACAGACCAGGTTGTAAATTGTCTTCAACTCTGGTGCAGAGATCAGAAAGACAAGAAAGGAAAAACGAGGGAAAAATCTTAGAGAAAAAAACTGGAAAGACCCACTTATATTGCTTTGGGCCAGTTGCTTCATATTAGCATTGATATTGCAAAGCTGTAATATATATAACAATATAAGAATGTCTTTGTGTAATATGTATATGCAAGGTACTCATACTTTCATTAAAAATCATGTCATTACATTTGTATATGTATATTAGAAATATAGCTTAAGGCTACTTAACTATAGATAATGGCTTCAGAAATGATGGTGGGTTTGGCAGCTGTTCAACTTGATGTCACCATTTTCAGTTTAAACAAGGTTGCTAGCTCTCCTAATTGATTGTACTGTTATGTCTTTTGGTAGCATAGGGAAACTGATACAATGCTCTCGATATTGCAAGGTGGTTCTGACAGACAGTTTTTAGTCCTCCCTTGTAATGTCAGGTCTCTGTCACCCAGCATTTATCAGTTGAAATATACTGCTTGTAAATAAGCTGTATGTGTACAACTGAATAACTTCAAGCTGGGGAAAATGTTCATATACACATTCATGTGAAGCTGGAATGTGGCCAGGGAGGGAATTTTGTGTTTGCATTGTCAGACTGCTGTTCCCAAATGTGTAAAACTTTCCTTCCTCCCACAGAGCAATAAAGTGCACTGCAGTGTATGCTCTCTCTGCCTGTGCTGTTTCCCCCACCCCCTAAAAAGCAGTGAAACTCTTCTGCAACAATAGTTACAGATCAGTTCACAGAACTGATGTGTCTTCTTTACAGTTTTTCAGTACATGTGTCCTCTTCACTGTCAGTAAGAAAACTTGCTGTTAATTTCATGTATAAAGTACTAATTCGAGTGACTGATTGAATTTCTTATTAAGGTCTAAGCTGATCAGAACGTCTTTGCTTTATCACTGAGGAAATCGTTCCCTACTCTATAAATTATAAGGTTGGCCTTCAAAACAAAGGCTTAAAAATTACAGTGCTGTGCCAGTAGACAATTTTCATAGGCATGAAGTGTGAAGCCTTACATCTGATTTTTTGTGTGTTTCTAGTTATCATCTCTTCTAACAATCACAACATGTGGAAAAATGTGATTATTCTAGTGTTGTCCTTGCTGATTCCCACTCTTACTTTCCTACACACGCAAGAGCTTAAGATGGGAGTTTTCAAGACCATGAGTAGCCACTTAACACAGCTTTTCCTAATTTAACATATTTAGGAATTAGCTTCATTGTTTTCTTACTGCTATATATAAAAAGCCAGGAAGACATTTCATCTTTCCATGCCCTCTCTGTTTCTTTTATTTCCTTTTATCTTTGGATGCCTTTTTTCTGACAGATATTTTGATTATTGTCTCATTTAAAATGTAACAGAAAGAAATGCAATCTTGAAAATAGCAGTTTTTCATATGTGCGTCATTTGTTCAGAAAGTTTAATGATACAAGGTAAATTCATAGAGAAAACTTGGCAGGTTTTAAATTAGTCCCACATAATTGGAAAAATAAGCATTTTGGGGATGTTCGAATCCTCTGATGTACCGTGCTCTTTCCTTGTACACAAGCCTGATAGATCAGTTTTTTCCTCATAGATATTCACTTTAATTTAAACTTTTAGTACCCCCATAAAATCCAGCTGTGTCCAAAAATTCACAGAAGTGATTACACAGTACTGTCTTGATCCCTTGCTTCGCAGATTACCCGTTACTGATATCTGTGTCTGATGATTAGAGGAAAATCCAAACAACTATTAGACATGTCTTACAAAATTGGTTGGATCTGAATACTGTGAATGAAATAACTACATCTGGAAGGATTACATCAGATTTTCCCACAGGTGGTAGTCCTGCTAGAGTAATAGTTTCTATATGAAGTGCCAAGTTACATCACTTTATCAAACTGCCGTTAGACTTCGTGGGCTGAAACTCAGTGTAAGTTAGTTCTACCAAAATTCTCAGTCTCACCCCAGTAAAATAGTGATGAGGCTCCATGAATTTCACTGTTGGGGGTCAACTTTGTTTTAAAATCGTGCTGACAAAAAAAGCTTCAGGCAATGAGAGTGGCATTCATTGTATTTAAATTTAGGAGGAAGGTAAATATCAGACTCAGTGTTCCTCAGCTGTGTTTCACTTTTCCATTCTGAGAGTTATCAGCACAGGAAGAGAGAAAAGTTGTGATAGGAGGTGTTAGGCTTACCATCCCTACAGCTGAATGGCCATGAGGGTCAAGTCCCTCTAATTCTTCTTGGCTAAAACCTCTTCCTAATTCTTCTATGCAAGTGGGGAAATCATACTGGGTAAGACTTTTGAACCCTGAAAACATTCTCAAATACCATTAACATTTTTGCTAGGGCTGCTTTGAGTTGTGAGTTTCCAGTACCATTTCCAGAAATTAGTCAGTTCTGTGTAATGGCCAGAGAGGAGTTGGAGCATGTACTGCCCCATGTGGGCATGGGAGACTGGGTGGGGGGATGTGTGGAGACCCCACCTTCTTGGCACATCACTGCAGCACCCAGCAGGTCCATGGATGGTCACTGTGGTCAGACACAGCCTGGAAGGCTGGAAAGGGCCATGACAGTTGCAATGGGCCAAGGCCAGGCTGGGATGTTGGCCCACATCAGAAAGGTCAGAGGTGTCTATGGCTGATCACAGCTCAGGCCAGCAGCAGTGCCTGAGCTCAAAAGCTGCTCCTGAACCAAGGGGGTTTCCAACAAGGCTTTTTGCACAGCCCAGGCAGCTAAACCCTTGAGAGGGGCAAGAGGCATTCAATGCACCTACAGAAACATAAAAGATCCTTCATCAACTTTTAATGAGAGTTAAGAAATATCTAATTTCCCCCCTCATTATCAAGAAGCAGCTAAATCTTCAAAATAAAGTTCTTTATTAATTGCTTTCTTTTGCACATGTATATTTTCTAAAATATATGTTTTTTCTTTAGCGTATTGCCTGTAAACTTGTACTTAATTAACACTTTTGTACAAGAAGCTTGTGGCAACTATTAAGCTAATGATTTGTAGTTTGTCTGTCACTCCTTAGGCTTTTTTTTTTTTTTTTTACCATAGATCTTTTAGCAAAAAGTTAAGTTCTTAGTAAAGATGTGAGTTAAGAAGAGGAAGAACCTGAGTGAGTCGCCCACTTATTTTTCCTTTCCCAACCTATTTTTTTACCTTGCATTAAATCATACAGATAAATTATCACTCATTTCTACTTTTTTTTATGTACATTTTCCTGAACTTAGCATTGGCCACCCTACTAAGACGTGAAATAAGACCTTAAAAAATTAGAAGTGCACTTGATATTTTAAAGAGAATAATGAATTTTAAAGACTGGATGACTATATTTGGGTGATCCTCAAAGACTGTGTCTGAAATTTATCATCTTGCTATTATCTTACTCCAACAGAGTTCTTTTGTAATGAATGCTGAGTAGAAAGTTAACTTTCAAATTGTTATACTGGTATTATTTGAAAAAAAATTTTACTTTGCCAAAAGTAACTCTGATGTACTTTGAGAAAAAGTGATTTGTCTTTGGCTATCCAAGCTAAATTCAGTTTCATATCTTCATATCGAATGCAGTTGAATTCCCCTCCTTCCCCCCCTTCCCGCCTGTAAACATTTTGCATAGAAGCTTGGTGGTTTAGATGCAGAGCTTAGATTGTTGCGAAATAAGATTTCCTGTGGTCATTAGAATTTTAAAAGATATTTCTTAGACGTTCAAAGTTAACATATATTTTCTTTACTTTCTTATGCTTCAAGTGTCTCAAAGTAATATACCTTGGACTGTGTGTGCTTGCACATATATAGATGTAACAAATGTTATTTATGTTCAAGTTGTTCTTTTTTTTTTTTTCATTTCTCTGCATTTCCCATGTTTGTTCTTCTCTTCTAAATATCTTTTGAAATGGAAGTTTTGGTTGAACAAGTAAAGCTGTACATTTTTGGTACTGTGCAAGTTTTCCTGTCCTAACTTGATTACATGCAGTGCATTCCTTTTCTCCAAAAAGCTTGCATTTTAAATACATTAACACTTGTAAGACAATGCAGTCATACATGTAGCACAAGCTATGTATATGAGCATGCCTGGACAGCAAAGGACCATTGGGGTATAAAGACTTTTCAAGCATGCTTGACAACCTTTCTAAATAATGTGAAGATGCAGTTTCAAACAGATTTCAAAAACTAAGGGAGTTAACTCTCAGTTAATCTTGCTGGAATTTGTTTCAGTACAATAAGTGAATATGGGTAGGTGAAGCCCCGAGTAAAAGTGAAAACAGTTTGGTATTTGGGATTTTTTTTCCCCCACTTTTTTTTTTTTTTTTTTGGGGTAGGGGGGTGGTATCTTTTAAATAACATGGTAGCAAATAACATAGAAATTACGCATTTCCGTCAGCTTATATCTTCCTCATATGATTTACTTACATTGCAGCTGTCTAATGAAAAGCTTTCACTGTGAATGTTTATTTCTTAGCTATCCTCATACAGTACTACTTTGAAAACCTGATTTGCAACCAGTAGTGCTATTTTAAGGACAAGATCTGTAGATTCTGAATGAAATGAGGCAATTCCATTTACTTAGATTCCAGCAAGGTCTGATAGCTAAACTATACCAGCTAGTTATGAGGAAGGTAATAGAGAGAGGAGAAGCAGATACATTTGTCTGAGATTCTGGAGCAGGTTTAAACTTGCTTCAGTAGTTTTATATCTATGTAACCTGGAATAATTTCAGCATCAAAAAAAATGTTTAAATTTTCTTAGTTGTCTTTTGCACTTTTTTGTTTGTTTGTTTGTTTTGGGGTTTGTTTGTTTAGTCGTGGGGTTTTTTTTTTACGTTTGGTTGGTTTTGTTTTACTTTTGCTGCATACCATTTATTCTTTTCCTGTTTACTCCGTATTTACTGATGTCCGAATTTTTTTTACTGATATTTTTCTTGAGGTTGAACCTTCTTTACTGCATGTACAACATGCATATTCCAGCAAAATGTGCTTTCACCCTGTTCTCTTTAAAGTGTTTTTCCCTGCCTTCTTGTAATTTCAGCCTCCACTTCCCTTTTATTTCAGTGGTAATAATCTCTACCCCAGTACTCTTGCCTTCTTCAGTTTTCATTTGTTTTACTAAATCATGCATGCTTTCTGAGTAAGGACAGTTCATGAGTTTATTCAACTTGTTTTATTCTTTTTCCTCTCCTGAAATGAACGGGACTTGAACTAAAAGGAACATTGTGGGTTGGGTTTTTTTTTTTGTGGGGAGTTTTTTTGGTTTGGTTTTTTTTTGTTTGTTTGGGGGTTTTTGTTTGTTTTTCTTTGTCCTCTTTTTCTGGTTTTATTCTTTCTTTGAAATTCAGGCTCTTGTAATCTCTCAGAGCATGATCTTCAAGCATCAGTGTTATTCTTTACACTTCAAAGAAAGAAGAGTTGAGAGGCAACACCAGTAAATGGCTGATGTATGTGATTTCTTATGCTGGATAGTAATAATCATGACTAACTCCGTTTTGTTGAGGATGGATATCAGATAATATATGTTGTTTAAGATACACCTTTATGTTTAAAAGCTATATTGATTAACTAGAACTAATTTTATCTAATTCTAGTGTAACATTTTACAATACATGTTTTCAGATACTGAAAAATGCAACAAAGTGTAACTACACTGTTTTGGGGTTTTTTTCATCCAGTAATGATTTTTTAAAGTGTACTCTGTGGTCTAATTTGTCTTATTTGTCATATTCATGTACTTATGTTCAGCTAAGCTTTTAGGCTTAGTCTCATATTTTAGACCTAGTCTCTCATATTTTAGCCTTATACTCTCAAATTTTAATGAAAATTAATTGGAACCCTAAGCAGCCTGTTAGTGTACAGAAGGTAAGAGATTTTTCAGTGTTTTTTAACAGGGTAGATATGATGATCTTTGTCCCTAAGATCATTATTTTGCACCTTAATATTCAGGAAATAAATAGCAATAGTGTCAGTGTTAAAGTTAATATTATACACTATCTTTCTGAAAATTGACTACATTTTTAAGACATTTACATTTAAATGTCTTAAACATCATCTTTCTGTGAGATATTTGTGGCTGATTGTGTTCAACAAGATACATTACTAGGAGGTTAGCACTGCAATTAAGGAAGATGTAATCAAGATCACAGCTTAGGTTTTCAAAACAAAAGTGAAACATTCGTGTCATCTGCTTTATTTTGCAAATTAAGTGGTTATTTTAGTATCTGCAGATACCGATACCTCATGCATAAGGTATACCTCTCTGTTATTAACTTTATTTCACAATATTTGTTTCGAGTATCTGGCTGTGCAGTTGTTTTGAGTGGTTCATCCTGAATTCAGGGTTAAGTACATACACACCTGCACGCTTGCATTCTAATTACAAGATATCCAAAACAATATTTTTCTACTTGAAAGCAGAGATACATTAGCTTTGGATTTTGATGTATAATTTATTTATTCCAGTTTCGACATTAGCTGCTTTTGACATTACTGTTTAATTCTCAAAGGATCTTTTAAGAAAATATAGCTCCAATGATGTTAAATAGTAATTAATTTACATGAAATTCAAGAGTAATTTGTATTTAACAAAGTAAAGGTAGTAAAATAAGCTTGAGACTTAGCTCAGTGTCTTTGTCTTAGGTCCCAAGTGGACTTGTTATTTGTCTGGCTTTCAGAATAAATGTTATAGAAATTCTGCTTTGTTAGGGAGAGTAAATCTGGAACTCATATTCCTCTGGGTATTTTTTTTCATTTGATGTTTAAAAGCCTATCTTCGTTGTATTATTCTTCATACATACTGATTGAATAGTGGCAGAAGAGATACAGCACTCTGTTAGCAGACTGAGGTAAAGCAATCATTCAGTACAATTATCTTTCTTTTCAACAACTGTTTTTGTCTCCATCATAATTCTAACAAGCCAAAGGTTTAGAACTAACTACATGCAAACAAACATGTTTACATTTTTTTTCATGAATAAATTGTATTTTTAGAGTGGTATGGCGCACCTTGTATTTCTGTATTTCTGTCCTAAAGGAACTCAGATATCTAGTAGTCTTTGGTATTTTATATTGTTTCAGTGCCAGAGAAAATTTTGGAACATAAAAAGTAGCATCAGACTATATAAAAACCCTTTTGACTTTTGCCTTTTTATAGCTCTAGTCAGTTTACTTCTGCATGTTTACTTTTATTCCAGAAACTTGCATTTACTTCATTTGACTTGGCCTGATACCATTTGCTATTTCTTTGATTGAGAGGCTTTGTCTTTCTTGTCTCCTTTGGGGTAAGCATGATATGGAAACACATACAGAAAATAAGAGGATAAAAATCTGTCTGTGGCAAAGAAGATAGAGAGTGGGAAGCAACAAAAGTGAACTCTGTTTAATCCAAGGGAAAGAAACAAACTTGGTAATTAAGAGCACTGGGATCTGTAGCCTAATGAAGACAGAACATACATCTGTCCTAGTTTTAACAGAAAACTAAACATACAATAAAACATTGTTCGGAATAAATTCGTTGAAATGGAGAAAGAAAATGCAAAAATAAATATAACATGAACCGTATGACTTTCTAATTTTTTGTGAATTCTGTTGATGAGAGTCTTAACATCTTAAAGTTTCTGGCCTGAATTCAGCATTTTGTTAGAAAAAAATAAATTTCCAGAGACCAGTAGAAGTCATATAGATATTGAAGTTATATTTGGTCTTCTTTTGAAGAAATTAAGTGCTGACTGTTTAGGCAGCCCACTGATATTTCACATCGAACTGAAAATGGATATAGCTCCAAGGGATAAAATTGCCGTATAAATCCTAGTTTAAAAGTAGATGTGATTACTCACTTATAAATATGGTAGAGGAGCTCATTTGGCTTTTAGTTTAAGTACAAAATATGTGTCTGCACTTTACTAGAATGCTAATCGTCTCATATGTGAGGGGAGATTCACTGGATTCAGCTCCTAAAACCACTTAGCTATTACATTGCATAAATCTAGAGCGATAATATAGTTCTGCAATTTGTATTTCAAAAGTCACTCTCAGAATCTTCCTGGTACAATTACTGTAGATGAATTTCCAGTCAGGACTGGGTCTTTAAAGAAATTGTTATTGACATATGGAAACCCCAGTCATTGAACCCAGCTCATCTCAGTGCTAGATCTAAAAGAGACAATACCCCTCTCTGTTATTTGAAGTACTTGTCTTCACTGAGCTCCCTGGGCTAGCCTGAATTTTTCACTGCTCTGGTGATACAGTACTCTGGTGGTACAGTAACTTAGTTACTGTAGGCAACTCTCTTTGGGACAGTCAGGCAATGTCAGCCCAAAACATAGCATGGTTTTCTTCCCATAGTTCTTTTATTAATCATAACTGAAAATTACCTCTACACTGCGGTTAAACCTCATTGTGTCAGGTTAATGCTATTCACAGTTTCCTTTGATTCCTGTTGGATTTAAATATGGATTATTTATAGTTAAAATATAATTGCTCAAACTGAGTTTTGTTTAAAACCTAAAAGTTACCAGTCAAGTCTTCTGAAAATGATAATTGATACTAATCATAGAATAGTTAGGGTTGGAAAGGACCTTAAGATCATCGAGTTCCAAACCCCCTGCCATGGGCAGGGACACCTCACACTAAACCATGTCACCCAAGGCTCTGTCCAGCTTGGCCTTGAACACTGCCAGGGATGGA
>JANHGB010022705.1:0-17797 GCA_026283785.1 Coracopsis vasa
GCCTGGGCCACTGGAAAGCTCAGCAGTCACCATAGGGGCTGCTGGCCTCTGCTGGGGGGCTCAGGCCCCATTGAGCCATGCACCATGGCCTGCATGGGGGACACCTCTCCGCTGCTGCTCCCCCTAAACCAAACTCCAAGGCCCAAACGCAGATCCTCATTTCCTTCCCTTTGCCAATTCATACTGCTCTCCATTCCTTGCTAATCCCTACATGTCTCAAGATCTTAAGCAAGTATGAATTCACCTGAGCAGAACCCCCTTCATCACATATCAGAAAAAGTGATAAAATGCACCTTGTATTCACAGTGCAGCAGCTAACCTCTCTTTAATGATTAATTTGCCTTCTGACTAGTCAACATTCTTCTCAATTTAATATATAAGAGAAAATGGTTATTCTGGCAGTTATCAATTACAAAGTTACAAAGTAAATGACATTCTATGTTTTAAACACACACAAAATGTTTTGAAACATTTACTTTCTTGCACATGAGAATACAGTTTTCAAACTGACTAAAATCTCTTCAGCTACTTTGAAGTTACCCATGAGTTAAAGAAGAGTGACTGCATTAGAAACTTAATAATACTCTTTTTGAATCAAAGCTATTTAAACACATTTCCTGCAGGGAAGTAGAAGTTTGGCATAGGCCTAGTCCCAGCAGATGTAACCAGTGAAATGAATCAGGATAACAGCGCTTGGAAATCACAGCACATATAAATACTCATAATGTTGCCATTAGGGACCTGTTCTAAAGCTCATCGGAATCAATTGTGGAAATCCTTACACAGCCTTCTCTAAGATCTATAGAATTAAAAGCATTTTGGATGTGAGCCCCCACTATGAAGGTGATTCCTTAAGAAAAAACACAAATGCACTTTCATTTGAGAGCACACATTTGAGAGGTCACTCTCCTGTACACGGACTGATGGTCTCTGAAAGAAGTCTAAACTGCCCATTGCATCTTACACACCAAAATTAAATGACCTCTCAAAGATGCACTTTCTTGTGCTCACAGTGTATTTGCAGCTACACACTTCAATATAAAGCTGAATATATATAGCTAAAGCAATAAGGGATACATATATTATACAATTATGCATATTATATTCCTAAAATCCCCTTAATATATTTTCCTAATGAGGTGATAAAAATAAAGGTAAACTTTATTGGAATGGGTACTCGTTTTAATACATTCTATAGTAATTAACTCCAGCACTGGATGTAGCACCATTTACACTATGAGTGCTCACAAGGCCTCAGAGCTCTTTATGTTGGTTTAGGGCTACTGAGCTCTCACATGCCACTTCAGAGCGAATGTAGTACAAAGCCCTAACCTATGATCTCCAAATCACCACAATTAAAACACAGTTTGATTTCCTCTATTGAAAGAACATGGCCTGCATGACAAAGATATTCTGATGGAATTGAAAAATCCTGATCTCCACTGTTCTTTATATGATCTGAGGGGTGTTTTTAAGCCAGTCAAATACCATTAGATGGCATGCCATGCTGCATCACTGTTCTCACAAAATGTACTTTACATAGGTAAGTATTTTGGGTTTTTTTGAAGTTTTTTGTTCCACAATTTTTAGCAACGTTATTCCATGAATATTGCTATTCCTGCAATACTTTTTATTTGCAATGGAAACTACGACCACTCAGATATTCATAAGGAAGCAGAAAGCTTTCAAATGGCTTTAGAAACTTCTCGTCTTCCTGTACAGCATTGAAAAATCCATCACCCCTATTAGTATATTAATTACTAATTTAATTAAAATAAAGATTCTAGTGGTTAAAAAGGTTTATTCCTCTTTGCCTACCATTCTCACAAAGCACGGCTGGCGTTTCTCCACTTGCTGCTACCCCCTGTGTGGCCAATTCTGTGAATTTTAGAGACATTTTCATCAAATGGTTTCATTTCATGTTCTAGTTGAAAGACTTTCAGAACAGGAATCTCTCCAGAGTACAGCACACTTCCATAACAGAGCCTGTGTGCCCTGCGCTTTATACCAAAGGCAAGACTGGAATTAAAAGGATCCTGCCTGATGAATCCATAACTATGCAGATTCATCAGTTGTGTGCTACATGAAAGAAATGTTAGCCAGTGCAGAGGCTGATGCAGCTGGGAGGCTACGCTGAGAAGCACAAGGGAGTTCTACTCCCAACTTCTTGGGGGTCATAATTTTGAGGTCTTTTGTTGCAGATGATTAGACTGGGTTTTGCCCAGTTTAAGAGCAGGTGTGCCAAAGCAAAATTGTTTGGATTTCTCATTAAAAAAATTGTAGATCTCTCATGGTAAAAGTTCTATTTTTAAAAAAGCAGTTACTTCTAATAATAGTTGCTACCTACAACATTGCACTTGATTTCACATTTTAAAGATTCAAAAATAGCTTGGAAAACCACAGGGAAGGGCTAAAATAGGAAACGTTCACAAATATGCCATGTTTTCCATGCTGAATAATCTCCAAAACAGAAATGCAGAATAAATTTTGGAGCAAATGATCTTAAATTTATCTAAAATCGGTATTTTTGATCAATAGCAGAATGAAAAATTGAACCGCAGAAAAAGTAAATTGCCATAGTTGTCATTTATCATCATGAAACTAAGCACATACACACATGTATACCAAGTCAGTGATCTTAGTTTTCAGTAAAAGGAAAAAGAGGGAATGCAGCTCATTTCTGGAAAGAAGACTAAAAAGATGAATCCCAGTGAGCCTCCAAAGAAATAGTCTGATTATATTGAGTTATCCATCAAATGTTTTATTTTAAAGCCCATATCATGAGTTTCTGAGGCCCAGCTCAAGAGTTTGAGCTCCTAGTGTTATACCATTATTATTATAGACTATTTCACTTTGCTATTGCCACGTCTACAGAATTTGGGTTGATGATAGTTGAAGGAAATACAGCTTTCAAAACAGCTATTTTCTGTTAGACATTTCTGGGAATACTTTTATTAGCTTTAGGTTTTTGTGAATTACTGATTAGTGACCTTCATTCAAGATGAGTGTGTCCTGTTACAATAAAGTAAAATGTGTGAAATAATAAGAGAGGACTTGAATAGCGTATTTGTGGGAACTTGTTAACATAACTAAGGAAAATACTTACCAAACTATAAAGAAAAGTAGTGTGATACACATACCACAAGCAAAATGAATGTATCATAGAATCACAGAGTGCTTTGGGTTGGAAAGGACCTTAAGATCATCCAGTTCCAGCCCCCCTGCCATGGGCAGGGACACCACACACTAAACAATGTCACCCAAGGCTCTGTCCAACCTGGCCTTGAACACTGCCAGGGATGGAGCATTCACAACATTCTTGGGCAACCTGCTTCATCATCCATCCTGTTCGAGTTACACATCCTTATTTTCCATCACATTTAAAAGTCAGCTATTAGAAAACAGCTGTAAGCAACTATCTTTAAGACAGTGAACTCACATTAAAGAGATTAATGCAGACTAGGCACTTGCAGAAAAAGCCTCTCAAAATGAGATGAACTCCACCTTCTGAAGGACTATGGGTAAAAGGGGAAACAGTTATTCATTTTTAAATGGCCAAAATTTCACTGCCGGGTCAAAGTGGTTGATATGCAAATATTTTGATTTGAGGTTATGTTTCCATTGTAAATGCCATAACTTAGGCACTGGGTTTTAATGGTTAAAATTCATCATCTCCATATTGCTGGTTTTAAAAACTAATTTCTCTATGTGCACATATGCATAATACATATAGAGAATTACAAAGACTCTCTACTGAAAAAAGTCAGAAAGCCTTTTAACAAAGCAGAGAAAAAAGCCTCTAGTAGGAGGATATAGGAATATATCTGCACGATATATGATATTTGTTAAATGTTTTCATGCTCTTCACCTCAAGATGCACCACGTACACTTAATTTTCCTCTAAGTAAACAGACTTAGGCTTTAATTGTGCTATGTAATAAGCACTTCTGCAGTAAATTCTTCTTGCTGGAATTGTAACTATGCACTTCACTTCTTAGGGACTAATGAAACACAGTGATGCATGACATGAATGGCTTATACAGACTGCAGGAAGAGAAGCCAATCACCTTTACCTGAAGTGGGAGACTTGCAACGCTCCAGCTCCAGGGAAACTGGACTGTCACTGAGTTCAGTCAGGCCTGAAAAAATGGAGTTAAAAAGTTAAGTTACAATCTAACAGGGCATGCTTCAACTTTCTCGGTTGATGATATTCTGCACTTCAAAGTCAATTTGGAGAAAGGAACGGTGTGAAACATGAGGCAAATAGATATTTCAGATAACGGCAGTTATCAGGCTGTCGCTGCAGGAATTTAGGTCTGAGTTTAAAATCACACCTTTTGCCAACTCAGATTTGTTTTCCAAGCCCTTCAGGGTAGACAAATAGTGGCTGTATTTAACTAGAGAAAACAAGTAAGTAGAGTTTAAAATTTAAATGCCTGTGATGTGAATCAAACTAATTCATCCCTGTCAAACTGATGTGGAAGCAACTCTATGCTTTCAATTGCTGCAGAATAGAGGAAGAAAACCTTAAAACGGGGAGAGATGCTGTCTGAATAGAAGAAGTTTTGTGCAAGATCCTGATATATTGTTTAGAAGTATTTGTGAGAAACTCATTTGCAGCAGTCTATCATGGAAGACAGCAACAAGTAGAGTAATCTTAAGTTACACTGCTTAAGCTTGGGCTTGTTACTATGATCAAACTAAGATCTATCTTTGGCACAAGTTGCATGTACAAGTTTAACATGCCTTTTGGCATGATAGGGAGAAAAAGCCTGAGCTCGTGCTATCCTCTGCCATGGGCTAACTGTGGATGAACTGGGCATGGCCACACCTTCCCAGATGTACCCATCGTATGTATCCCATGGTGCCCAATGGCTTGTATCAAGTGGTTCACACTTGTTATATGGAGCTCTGACACTTCATGCTGTTAGGCTACTTGGGACTGGCAGACAGCTCAGCACCAGACATCCATCTGCTAGCAGTGGGGACTCATCACTCAGGTCATACAGCCTAGTGAACATTAGCCCACACTCATGTGCATTACTGTCATATCGATACTCTGTTTACAGACACTTTGCATATGTTGTGTACTAGAAGTCAAACATCTATCACGACCTTTCAATATGGTTTAATCTGGCACCATACCTCCTGCAACGTGACATGGGTTAATTTTTATGGCTTCTGGACCCTCAGGCTCAGAGACCCTCATCTCTAAAACTCACATAGACTCATGTTTTTGGTCACCATTGCTGTTCTTCTTGTGCTAAAGCAGTGGGATCCTAGTCTAAGTACTGATATTTTTCTTACAGTGTAATTTTGAACTGCTCTGAGAAATGGGGAGAATCTAGAGCCCCAACCAGCAGAATAAAAAGTTTCTACCATGAACAAAGCTACATGAGTGCTAGAACAACCTTGAGCACTTCAGAAAACCAGTATTGATTTGGCTTGTTAAGTCAGTAGCAATGACATGTTTGCTCCTGACTTTTAAACAGGGAAAGTTCAGTCTAGATTTGAATGTTGCAAACTGAAAACTTTGTATTTTGAGAAGCATATTTGAATCTTTCTTAAATTCAACTTTGAATTTGTGAGAGAATTTTATATTCCAATCAATTGTGAGTCCAGTCACTTTGGATGTTACAAGAGAATGCAGGAACTGCAGCCATTCAGGGAGCCTCTCTATGCATAGCTTTCTTACCAAAGCTCAGAGTCAGGCAGAAGTACAATTTGCTGTTTGTATCTAGAGATTTGGAACGTAATTGCTTTTTGCTGCAGAACTGTCTGCAAGGTACAGTGGGCGTGAGTCTGGCACATCTGCATAGCGTCAGAGGCCTTGGAGAAACAAAATGAATTATTGAATCATTTCTTTTGTAAATGCAGGATTGGAATATTAAAGTTTTAACACTCTGGCTGTGATGTTGTGATTAATGAAATTCTTCTAAGCTTTGCGCAGTTACTATTGATGATATTTACAATGCCAAATGCCAGCGCTGATTTTCCTTCTAAATAGTTTCTTTTTTCCTTTTTCCTTATGATGCCCCTGACTTCAGTAGGAAAGACACCAAATCACTGCTCTGAAAACCCAAGAGCAACCACTGGGAGAATACCACAAGCTCTTCATGTTTGGCAACAGTTGTACAACATACAACAGTAAAGATTTTATGCTATGGCATTTAAGAATGGTGAACATTGAACTTCTCTACAGCTCTGGACTTGTCAAGCTTTATCATCTCTAACAATGACCAAACCCCCAAACAAACCCAAAACCAACCCAAGAAGTGCAGTAAGTCTCTGTGTTAAGCCTAAGTGGTAATATGTGCCCCGCACAAGGGCATTAATCTCAGACACTTGGATTTGCTTAAGCGCTACCACTTGCAGATTTTCTCCTGTCATAAATCTTTCTTGCTCAGAAACATTATGAGTTCTTCTAATCATCCATCTATATATCCAAAGTGTCTTTTAATCTTATGAATTCTAAATCCCAAAGATGCTATATGCAATGAAGCGCACAATCGCCATTCACTGAAAGGCATAAACATATACTTGTCAAATTTAGTGTTACCTTTGGCTCCATTAAATGTTGTCTTTTGTTTCCCTTTCAAAGCTCTCACGCTTTTCTTTGTACTCCTGCTTATTTTCTACCATTGCTTCCTTTTTAAGGGAACCAAGCTAAATCTTTGCAGTAATTTCTCATGTAGAAGTCTTTCCACACAACTCAGCTTCCCTTGAACACGTGAGAGACTAAAACAGCTCCTGAAGTTGGATTACAAAACTATTTTCACTTTTGGTTTTGGAGCTCTGTAGGCCCAAAAGATTTTAGCTTTTTTTAGCCCGCAAGGCCCCCATGACAGTAAATTTTGAGTCCAGGTAAAGCAAGAGCATAGCAGCAAAGCTGAGCATGAATAACTGCGACTGGCAATGTAAAGAACCACCTGTGAGAAGATACACCCATTGACATTATGAAGAAATTGGGTTTGATCTGAACAAATTATAGATATGTGAAAATAATGCAAGATGTAAATATAACACATAAGGCATTATGGATACTTTTCAAGGTTTACTCTGATTCCCATTACCTCTTTATTAAAGGATAGAAAAATGTACTGACTAGTATAGGGTAACAACTTTCATGAGCTCCTAATTTAAAATGATTTTCTAAATTTTAAGTTTCTATTTCTGATTAAATGGTTCAGACTGATCATTGAATTAAAATCACCCAAAGTCTTTGCTTATAAATAAATGAATTATAAATAAATCATCATAAATATTCACAAGCCAATAAACAAGACCAGTGTTATCTTAATCATTGAATCATATAATAGTTAGGGTTGGAAAGGACCTTAAGATCATCTAGTTCCAACCCCCCTGCCATGGGCAGGGACGCCTCTTCACACTGAATTACCATACTGTTTTCTTTATGTTTAAGTATGATGCATTCTTTGGGAATGACAGTTCAGAATATAGCTGTCAATTTTACACTTAACCTATATTAGCTTCTACTGTGCTGTCAGGAGGGATTTAAAGCGTCAATTACTGGTATGTAATGACTCATAGCACACCATTTTCTGTGTCCTCCTGTCAGACCAAGGTTGCTTTTGCTCACATCCCCTCTAGGGACTGGCCTGGACTAGGAACAAGGAGTTCTCACTTAACAGTCTGCGTTCTGAAAACTATTTTCCACTGGATCAACATCCTTTGAACTTGCCAACTCTTTGGATGCTTCATAAAGACTATTTATTTCCTTGTTTTACCAACAGATGGTATGAATTTCTAGTAGGAGATGCAAATTTCTTTTGCAAGTTGGTATTTTTACATTCTGCTGCACTATTTTTCTAGATGCTGTAAATGCACTTGTTTTAATATTTGAATACGTTATCTACCACTAGGTACCACATGGACAACTTGATTTTAATTGAAGAAAATAAATAACAACCAGACAACAATATTGTTGTGCACTACTGCAGAGAGAGCTTACATGTTTTAGCTTGGCATATATTCTTGCTACAAAGGAAGGTGGCTGCCAGCAGATGTTATATCAAATGGAACAGGTCATCAACACCAGAAAGCTACCTCCAGCTCTGCACTTACCCTCATCTGAGCCTCTTGCTTTCCCCAAATTAATTCCCCTGATAAGACAACTGCTTCTGTCTCTCCCATTATGTATGTGTAGAACTGATTTCTCATACATTTTTCCTTCCAATTTCTTCCCTTCTTGTTTCTCCCTTCCCACTTTCACTTCTCAGACCAGAGAATGTGCTGTCTCAATGTTCTAAGTCCATCCTAGATACTTTTGAGTCTAGCTTACACATGCATATGTTACTCTTACAAGCTTTTTACACATTTATTGCTAAAATTAAAACCAAATATTCCACCAGTGTTCTGCATATTGGATGCTGCCCTTGACACTGTTGATTATGTCTTTCCTTTGGAAAACCTCTCTTCTTCAACATATTGCTTCCTTTCCCTGTTTTGTCCCCCCCTCACCTTCCTTCTTCAGTTGCAGAACATCAACACTTCCTTTATCTCTCTATCCCAGTATCTGCGGAGATACTCAACTATTAACAAGGCAATAAATACCTTTTGTTGATGCTAATGATTCATAACTACACATCTCTAACTTGGATTCCATCCATCCAAGTTAGTGTAGCACCTCCATCTTTCTAAAATTGACTCACAAATGTCCAGACATGAACTTAACATTGTCAAGATAAACTCTTGGTTTTTATCTTTGTGCTAAAGTTTTCTCTTTGCTACTACAGCACAGTTAACAGCAACACTCTCTTCCCTGATAATCTAATTCATAATATTGTGTGGAACATCACACTTTAGTATCCAGCCTGAATCTGAGAATTAAAGTAGTCTGTTTATTCCTGCAAATCACCCGCAAAATGACAACAAAAGTCTAAGTATCTTGCTCATTGATAATCTCCTCTTTGGCTTCAGTGCCTGCAAGTCTTATTCTCTCAAACTGATTCTCATGAAATTATCTTCCTGGTTCCTTTCTTAATTGAATCAACCCCTGATCTGTCTTCCCATTAACTTCCATTTTCATTTATATAATCCTCAAAACTTTACTCCTAATGCTTACGTTAGTGCATGACTGCTCCTGCTTCTGCCTTAATAATATCAGCTTCAACTGCACAACTTCCAAAACCAATGTGTTTTTCTTGTCTCATCATCATCACTTACGAGAAGAGAGAAACTAAATCCATTCTCAGAACCCCTCTTAAAACTCCTATCTCAGGTAAGTCACATAACAAAGCATAACTTGACAATGACTTAGCATGGTATTTTTAGTCTATGACATGTTCTTGCCCTGTTCTTTACCTTACTGCCTGATGCATCTTTCAGATCACACAGTACTTACTCCTGTAGAAGTACTGAATGGCAAAAGCAACAACCAAATAAGTTTTGAGGGAAGAAATGGAGCTGTCAATGATCTTGCACATGAGTCAGACTTGTACTCTTCAATTACAATGTATACAGAAAGATTTTGTGGACTTTTCTGATTTTGGGCTTGAAGATGGAAACAGGATCATATACTTTCAGCTATGAGAAACTCTATGGTCTGTATTTGTAATTTTTAATGAAAATGTTGGTGATTTTGGTCTTAGAATTTATTATTTCTTCTAAACCCCTAAATCTTTGACTGTTGTTTACCCTCAGGTTCTCTGTTGCAGACTTGAAAGCAGTAAGAGCAGACTAGTCTACTTATACACCAAACCTTTTTATGGACTGCTGGATTTGTAAGTAGACTTGTCTTTTAACTAAGCAGGCCGCTTTTTATGAAGCACTATGAAACAAAATCATAGCTATCAGCTGTTGAGTAATCGGTCTAGACAGATGGAATAGAGTTTCTTGTGCAAGTGTACAAATGCATTTCAATAGCTCCACAACTCCATACTTATGTGAGCTGATAAAACAACTGCCACCCCTTTATCTTGCCTATACTGAGTATTTAATGTAAAATGGCCTAACCAGTTGTTCTGTGAAAATGACTTTAAAAAGAGATTAATAAGAGGCATCCTGGAGACCTAATTACATATAAGCACTGCAGTTAATTAAGATACATACAGCTCATCTGTTGAAAAGTCATTTTTGCAAAATTAATTATAGCTTTGTTCATCGAGTGCCACAGTGATGAATACTAATATTTAATTTGCCTATCACTAGAATTCAAAATTTAAAGATAATAAAAACATTAATTTTCATAGCTCTCTTTGATGTACATATTTCTATGCCCATTTTACTTGCTCTATTGAAGATCAGAGGCAGGGGATGGCTCCCCAAAGCCAAATATGCAAGTACCAAACCAAGATTAAAATTGTAAATTTCATAGCACCCAATCCAATCAGTTCTCTTTTAAGCCACATTGTTCTTCTGAAAATAGGCTAGAATGAATTAATAGCTAGAACCAGACAGTGCCATTGCAAAACAAGAAATGCTTCATATAAGTAGATGCACACTGAAACAAATATAAACCCAAAGAAAGATACTGTCATCAAGAACGCAATATTGTTGAAAAATCATTTCTAAGGCCCGTGTAAGTCACTGAGGTTTTCTCATTGACTCATTTGGACAAAAACCCCAAGATCTGAAGTATCTGTATAATAAAGATAATTGTCAATATCAAGCATGGTTAACATCACAAAATATTGTAAGTTTGCATGCATGCTGAATGTGTTTAAATAAAACACATTACAAAGCACAAAACACACGGGTTTAAGTCAGGCATAGTCCAATCAATATAAAGCTATTTGCCTAACCTTCATAGAACTTACTCTGATAGGAAGTACGGATCCGTTTCGTTAAATCTGGATAAAAGTTAGACAGGCCACGCATGCAAAAGTTGTCTTTGGAACATGCCAGTACACCAGCATCAGCAGCAGGCAGAGGAAAGAGAGAAAAAACAGTCTAAAGTGAAAGGAAGTGATATCATAACCAGCATCTAGAACAGCCAAGGTGAAGAAATTTCAGCAGATGCTTACCTTCCAATTGGGAGATATAACAAGAAAAATAATCAAAAAAGTAAAGGATGTGGGATGGATGGTGAGAAAGCAGCTGAGGCTTTTTTTAGGTGCATAGTTTCTATGAGCAATCTAGGAGTGTGTATTCCTTGTCCCCAGTGGGCTCCATTCTAGCAGCGCTTCATAGCTGGAATGTTGCCTTAAGGGACTGACCAAGACTGACACAGAGACACCCTATGAGGCACAGTGCTGTTAACAGCTATTTCTACACCAGCTACCCCCTGCTTTATGTACCGAGCTCTGCAGCGTGTTGCCTGTGGCTAGCTGCTTAAATTACTTTGGGAGCTGCTGTGAGGCTGGCTGAACCAGAGAGAGAAGTTGAAGGTAGCTTAAAGCTGTTTGTCTCTTCTCTCCTCAGCTGTGCCAAATTTACATCTTTAAGACTTGGCACAGATTAGAAATAAGCTTGCCGTGATTAAATGCCTAGAAAGTGAGATAAACAGACTTTCAGGAACTGAAGCAGGCCTGAAGACTTACATCTTATTCTCTATATTTTACTTTTTGTTTGAAGTACAAACATGTTCCCAATTTATAAAAGTTTCCATTCACTCTGTGGAGAAATAGGATTTGATGATGTAGTGCAGAGTCTGCTGATGAAGATGCTGATGTCACAAGACCACTACAATCTGCTGCTTTTAGAATTTTATGGTTAGATTTAAAACAACATTTTCAAACAGATTTTGAAATCTAATTCTAAACTCCACAGCTACATAAAACACATGTCATAACTGTGTCTGGCTCTATCTAGGATGTTCTATGGCATATGTAGAGTAGAACGATTTGAAACATAAAAGACCTGTTTTTTTTCTCATAGAAGTAAAGTTTTTAGATAACCAAAAGGATATGGTACATTTTAGCTGCACTGATGGACTAGTATTTCTAACACACAATGCATAAGAACAACTGTAACTTACATAAAGGATCACAAATGTGATCCTCTTGGCATCAAATTTTAGAATATGGCAGAGTTTCAATTCATTAACAAAGTGGTTATTCTGAGCTAATGTGCATGTCTCTCAGGTGTTACCCTTCTCCAGACACAACTGCTTATTCAAATACCAATGAAAAGCGCTCGGCAGAAGATACAATTAAATTTAAATTGAATTCTTACCTATGGGTATGAACTTATTCAAACCAGAAAGAAAACAGCATACAGACTACTCTTCAAGTGCCTGCCGGAGAAATAATTGACTGCTCTGCTCATTATGATTTGCTACAGACTCAGCTAAGAGAATTACTTGCTGACCTCCATCCCCAAAGAATAAACTCCATAAAACATTTTGTTTCTGAGAACATGTCAGGTTTCTTTCGTCAAGTTACAGAAATTCCACTGGCCAGCAAATAGTCATGCATTTCAAAAGCACTATAGAAAGCCACAGGCAAAAAGATCAAAGAACATAACAGGCTTATAGCCACGATAATTTATTTCCTACCTGCAGCAAACTGCCTGCTTTTGCGAGGTGAACGGGGTTGACGTTGGTATGGATCACTTGATCCATATAGGTCAAGGGTTCCCATGCTCAGTAGTACTGTCTTCTGCATGAAGTCCACAACAGCCAAACCATTGCAGTTTCCAAATGCCACTCTGAGAAAAGAGATGTTTCTCAAAGGTATTAGTAATATGTAATTAAGTGGTGCAAACAAAAATGATTATTTATTATTATGGATACTCCATAAACATTTCCTTCAGCAACTACTCAAAGCCTACATTTCATCATTCTTTCAGATTTGCAATCCTCAGTTTGTAAGACTGTGTCATGAAACACGGGAGGCGATTTTCCAGAAAGCAGACTTCCCACTTTAATTAAGTTTCTGTGCCAAATGCATTGCAATAATGTCTAAATGTTGCTTTACTGAACAGTATAATTCTAGTAATAATGATGTAAATTAAGCCTACAAATCTGGATGTAGGTCTGAAAAAGTGTTTACATCTATATAAAACATGAAAATAAATTAAAATATAAACCCAAATACATGTATAAATAATTATTTTAATCTAAATGTAAATTATAATTAAATATATTAAGCTGTACTGTGGAGACACCCAAATCTGAAAGGTGTTTATAAAATTTTCTTCCAACTCTGTCAGTGTGGCTACAGTATAGATTGTTCCTAAAAGAGGCTCTACCTCTCTAATGTGCTTCTGCAAATGGCATTTTGACGGTGGTTTGATTCATGGGCAAGATCTTTCAACTGGTGTGAGACTGCCTGAGATCCTGACTGCGGTACAGTCATAAGGATAAAGAGTTGGAACAATTTATTTCTTGTGCTGCCTAGAAAGTCCCTTCTGAAGCATCCTGCCACAATTCTTCTCTATTGCTTCTACTGACTTCCTTCTGACAACAGTTTCAGAAAGAGGGGAGAAGTTGCATTGGACCAGCAGCAGTTTCTCCTCCTCTCCCATAAAAATGTTTTCTGATCTTGCTTTTTCCCCAGCTTGGAAGGGGTGAAGACTGAGGGGGGAGAAGGAAGCAGACAATGCATCTATCTAAGGAAAAGAAAAAAGGGTGCTAAACATGCCTGTATGTAACACCAGGGAGAAAGCCTAAAGTTAATCATAGCATATTGAAACCCACGTATCTCAAGATAATACCTTTGCTTCATTCATTCTTTAATATGAGGAAGCTCTTCCCTGTGAGGGTGCTGAGGCACTGGCACAGATTGCCCAGAGAAGCTGTGGCTGCCCCATCCCTGGCAGCATTCAAGGCCAGGTTGGACAGGGCTTAGAGCAACCTGGTCTAGTGGAAGGTATTCTAACCCCATGGCAGGGGGTTGGAACTGGATGAGTTTTAACATCCCTTCCAACCCAAAACCTTTTATGATTCATATTCTCACTAAAGCATTAAATCTATTTAAGATTTAATATTAAAGCAGACAAGCAAAATTGACTCATTTCTTTCTTTTTTAAATAATGACAAATAAATCCAGACGGCATATGACTATTGAAAGGATTCACATGCCAAACCCCTGACACTGCATTTTTTGGAGACTTGATTTAAGCAGGAATATTAAATTCTAACAATTACTCTACGGATATCTTTCTTTTTCTATCAGACTGCAATTTAACTTCCAGATAGAGAGAACTGGGTACAGCCACAGGAAACTCGAAATCCCGAGCCAGATTCAATCAGATTAGGAATAATTTGTCATCAGGTTTTGTGATTTTATGTAAAAAGTGATTAAGATGGACAGTTCAAAGCCCTGCAAAATATTAAACACTTAGTTTTCACACTAAAAGTGAGCTCTGCACTTAACTCCACCCGACTTCTTAATATAGCTCCAAAATATCTGAAATGAGATACATGAATTTGTGTGTGGAAAAACAGTAGGGAAAGAGAAAAGCAACAAGATGCAGCAAGGGGAAGCAAGGTAGATACAACATTTTCGTCTGTTGCACCTGTTCTTCCTCTGCTTCCTTTATAAAAAAGAGGGTTCCATATAACAAATAGAAAAGGTAAAGGGTGAAAATGAGGTGAGTTTTCTCATTAATCAAACTGGGAAATTAAGGCATCATCTACAACAGTGGCTCAAATTCTACTGGTTGTTACTACACCATGTTTTCTACTCTTGACTGAACACTGACTTTAGTACAACATCTATGGCAATATCATGAACATACTCCTTTTTTTCCCCATTGACTTTTCACTGATCAGCAGCTTTAGGAGCTATTAATACACACCAGCTTTAAGTGTGTACAAATACACTTTTATTGGGCAGTATTTTATGCTTATGTGAAAAGACCTGAAGGTGAACTGGGGAATAAACTCCATGTTTTATGAATGTAGAGTAATACCTGTTTCAGAAATTACTAAAGCCTCTTAATTTATTAATTTTGCTTAATAGCAGAACATAGAGAGTTTCCCTGGGACTCTGTCACATTTGCCAGAAGATCATTCTGTGCAAGGTTTTATGTCTTCATGCTTCTTGACACAAATTGACTAATAAAGAATAGTAAAAAAAAATCTTTTGCTATCTGTTTTAGGCATTCTTGTATTTTGCTTTAAAGCATATGTTAATAGGCATTGCCAGGGAAAGGATATTGAAGTAAAACCTCTGGATGCCCCATTCCTGACAGTGTTCAAGGCCAGGCTGTATGGTGCTTTGAGCAATCTGGTCTAGTGTGAAGCGTCCCTGAACATGGCAGGGGGGTTGGAACTGGATGATCTTCAGGTCCTTTCCAACCCAAACCATTTTGTGATTCTGTAAAAGAGATTACTAGTGCAAACTGTGACAGCAATTCCTGTGTTCATAAGTTACTGTGTTCTAGGCAGAGAAGAGAAATAAAAGGACTAAAAATGACGAGTGTCAATCTGATCTGTTAATACTTGAGGGAACAAAACTTACAGCCATCTGCATTTTGGAAATGATTAACCTAAGGTTTATTAATTTTGGACAACATGAGTCACAAGAAGAGCTAGTGATCATTCACTGTGGGCAGCAAATTAACTGAAGTGGAGCATCACTTCCTGGTCTGCATTTTTCTCCTTCTCTTAAGTTCAGACACAAGCATGGATATGGTATTTCTTACACCTGAAAAGAAATACTTTCCCAAGAAAAATCAGAAATTGCTTCTTAATTTTATAAGACTTCTGAGGAACGATAAGAAAATCTAGACACGACATTACTATTAACGAGGCTTAAGAAAAAGTGCTAAAATCCAAGTCTTTATGAAATACACAATAAGCATCATGAATTTCTCAATTTTGAGTGATGAATAGAATTACTTGCTATGGTATGTTCTATTCTGGTATCTTTGTGGTATCTATCTATCTATCTATTTATCTCTGTCTATCTATCTATCTGTCTGTCTGTATCTGGGTATCTTTCACAGAAATGTCATAAAATTCTCATCATTCTTGACAGTTATTATGTAGATTGGCCAAAAGATTTTTATCACACGAGCTGGTAATACATTTCAAGGGGCTGCTTTCAGTTCAACTGTACATACTTTAAACCAAATTGATTATTTGTATTTAACCTTGTAGATCTTCAGTGCTAACTGCTGCATTTTGTAATTGTTTCTTTTCTCCTTTCATAACATAAAGAAGTTTTTTGGTGATTCACTTCAAGAGCAATAGAATGGGTGTTCATACTTCTAGTTTATAGCTTGGTCCTTTTAAAAGTAAGGAAAATATCTTAAATAAAGTTTCACAATGCCTGAAGACTTTTATCTTTGCTGGGGGTCAATTTTTGTTATATCTTGCTTTAGTTCTGTCATGGCTGCAGTAACATCAGTAACAGTTAGAGACATCAAAGTAATTAAAAGAATACTGGAAGCAAACACTCCAGAACACACTTGCTATCTTATGCCTTCCTACTAGTTAAACTGATTAGTGTAGGAGAAAAATCTCATATGCAAAAGATGAACCAAATAACCCTACAGCTAGCACAGCAAAAATGATACAGTCAAACGCTTCATGCTGAAGTGGCACAGTTTTTTCACTGTGAGGCCAGATAAAAGGTAGGATCGTACCTTGTTGCAGACCCAAGGAAAAAGTTGAGAGAGGCAAGAGAGAGGGAGAGAGAAGAGATTCTGCACAAGAAATTTAAAGAAAGAGGCCTTTCTTTGGTAGTTTTGTGGGAAAGTTAAATTTAGGTTCTTGGGCTATTTTATTAATAAATGCATTTACTGCTGAAACACTCAAGTGTAACATAGCACTCTAGTGTAATAACCACAGTTATTATATGGTGATTTAAAGGAGGATCTTCTGTAAACTATTACTGTTCCTAGCAAAGTACATAATTGAAAACATTTGATTGAATCAGGTATGTTTAGGAAATCACTATAAGTGCCATGAGAACTGGAACCTGTCAGTAGTTTGCAGGTAAGGGAATGGTGTGATTATTCCTGAAGTCAGATGCTGCCTTAAAACCTGACACCTGCAAGGGAGCAAACTAAGCAAACCCTAACAATTGCCAAATGCATCTAGGTATGGTAAAACAAAAGAAATCCCATCCCTGGCAGTGTTCAAGACCAGGCTGGATGGGGCTTGGAGCAATCTGCTCTAGTGGAAGGTGTCCCTACCCGTGGGAGGGGGCTGGAACTGGATGAGCTTTAAGGTCCTTTCCAACCCAAACCAGTCTATGATTCTATGAAAGTTTTAGAGTTCATGAATAGGAAATTGTCTGGAAATTGAAGCCAAAAACTTGGCAAAACAGCCCTCCAATTACAGTATTTTTGCACAAATGTAAAGGCTGAGCATAAAATTTCTGAAGTCTCTGAAGAGAGTCAAGTGATTTACTGAAAATCAGTGGGAGTCAGATACTTAACACCCACTACAGCCTATAGCCTTTACTGGAGTAACACCTTGGACATAGAAAACTATTTTAATATATCTGGGCATTTCTCAGTGAGAGAAAACATGAACAATTGGCAAATAAATTGAACCCAAGGGAAAAATGTACCCAGATACACTCCCTTGCATTTCCATGCAGGATTTAGCATCTGGATGTTCCTTATTCCACTTTCAATTTCAGGTCATTGGTTCTCTTGCAAACAGAAATTAGCACAGTCAGAAAAATGCTATTCTTAGAAGACAATTTCTACCTAAGATATTGATTGATTGATTGATGGCTTGACTTCTTGAACGAAGATTTTGGAAGGGTTTTACCCATGCACACTGCAATAGCAAACAGGACTAAAAGGGCAATGTGGGATAGGCAGGTCCGAGTGAGAAAGGGCTGCTTGGTTATACATGATGTTTCCGAACAAGACTGTCACCTCCTGGGTCAATTTCAAGCGACCAAAGGTCCTGAACCGCCTGCATGCAGGG
>JANHGB010022706.1:0-28410 GCA_026283785.1 Coracopsis vasa
CTGGCCCTGCTGGCCACACTATTTCTGATACAGGCCAGGATGCTGTTGGCCTTCTTGCCTGCCTGGGCACAAGCTGGTTCATATTCAGTGGCTGTCAATCAGCACCCCCAGATCCTTTCCCGCCTGGCAGCTCTCTATCTACTCTTCCCCAGGCCTGTAATGTGCATGGGGTTGTTGTGGCAGGACCTGGCACTTTGCCTTGTTGAACCTTACACAATTGGCCTTGGCCCATCCATCCAACCTGTCCAGATCCCTCTGTAGAGCCCACCTACCCTCCAGCAGATCAACACTCCTACCCAGCTTGGTGTCCTTTGCAATCTTACTGAGGGTGCACTCGATCCCCTCATCCAGATCACTGATACTAAGCAGAACTGGCCCCAGTACTGAGCCCTGGGGAATGCCACTGGTAACTGGCCATCAACTGGAGTTAACTCCATTCACCACCCCTCTTTGGGCCTGGCCATCCTCCCAGGTTTTTTACCCAGCGAAGATTACCCCCATCCAAGCCATGAGCAGCCAGCTTCTCCAGGAGAATGCTGTGGGAAAGGGTGTCAAAAGCTTTACTGAAGTCTTGGTAGGCAACATTCACAGCATTTCCCTCTTCCACTACTCAGATCACCTTGTCATAGAAGGCGATCAGGTTGGTCAAGCAGGACCTGCCTTTCATGAACTCATGCTGACTGGGCCAGATCACCTGGTTAACATGTATGTGCCATGTGATGGCACTCAAGGTGATTTGCTCATAACCTTCCCTGGCACCAAGGCCAGACTGACAGACCTGTAGTTCCCTGGATCCTCATACTGGCTCTTCTTGTAGATGGGCATCATATTTGCTAACCTCTGGTCTGCTCAGACCTCCTAAACCGGTCAAAGTCTGCCCTCTGGAAGTCCAAGGTAGCAGTTCTGCTGATCCCTCTCCTTACTTCTCCTAGAATCAAAAACTCTTCATCATTTTTGGATTGCTGTGCCCAAGACAGCCTCCAAGCATCATACCACAGAGTCCCTCTCTGTTCACAAACAGGTCCAGCAGGTACCTTCCCCAGTTGCCTCACTCACTACATATTGCTACATACTCAAGTCCAGCTTGCTAAATTTACATTTCTTTTGAAGAATTCTGCACCTCAAAGGGGTTTTGATTCCTGAAATTCAGTAGGGATCAGGACCACAAGGTCACTCATACACTTTTCATTCATTTCCCTGAGTTGTGTGTGTGTGCGGGGGAGAGAAGGGGACTTAAAAATATTACTTTTGCCTGTACACGGGGTTGAACATGTTAGACAATAACAGTAATGTCAGAGGACTGCATAAAGCCAACAAACCCAAAATTAATTCTCAAGTAAAGGCTACAGGTGAAACCCCACCTTGCTGCTAGCCCAGCCCTTAAGAGTGGTGCTCTGCTCTGAAGAACAAGAGACATCCCCGTCACCAGATCAGCCAATACTGGATCTGCTTCTGACAGCCTGCATGAGGAGTCGCTCTTTCACCCTGCAGAATCTCTGAGCAGCCCACATACACTGTGGATTATGCTCGGTGCAGGAGCATAATCCACAGTGTTGGATTAACAGTTGCTCTCTATTTTGTTTACCTTTGATGTTTTGTTTGTTTTGCATCAGGGGAGCACTACTCCGAACAATGCTTTGATATTAACCTCTGCTTTTTTTCCCCCAGGACTTCAGCAGTGTGGTATCTAAAGGATTCACAAGCCTTGATGATTTAAGCCACCCAACCAGCTTATAGGGCCAGTGTCACATCCCTGTTACAGAGGTGACGCAGATAGGCAGAGGCAGTAAGTGAGTAACTCAAAGTCATGCGGCTTTCTGCCATTTGGTGACTGTAACTCAGCTTCTTCCAACAGATGCCTCCTTCATACAACATTTGCTACAGCCTGTGCAGAGAATGAAGCACGACAAAGCCTGCGCTAAAGGCCACTATTATGACAAGAACAAGAAGTACCTAGCTCCCAAGACCCACCATGTTCAACCTACAACAGAGCATGTTTTAAATGTTCAGAGAGACATTTAAGTCAAAGACTCCAAATAACCTTTAATTTTAACAGAAGATGGGTACACAGAGATCTCAGTAAGGAAATCAACTTAAACTCCTTTTGGTTTATCTATGTGAATGAATTAATTTATCACTCAAATCCTTGGAGGCTGGGTCTAATGCTAGACTCCTAAATCTATGCTCTGTAATGCAATTAAACTATACAGTCCTGCATGCTGCACACCCACATTTCTCACAGCAGCTGAACTGGGGCTGTTACTTTTTTTTTTGACGTTTCAGAAAGCTTTTAGGACTTTCAAACAGATGAGGAGGTTCTAACCCATGTTGAGGTTCCAGTGTTGCATCTCTCCTGCTGAGTGACACCCATGTAGACATTTCTTTCCCCATGACCCTTGTCTCGAGCCTTTTTTTTTTGTTGTGTACCATCTTGCTTTCTCAATGGGCAAGGGATGACAGAGGAAGAGAAGCAGGGCCCTCAAACCACAGGGGCATGGTCACAAAGGATGAGAGTTTTATCAGATGAGGTTCCTATGGCTAAGATGTCTACATCTGACATGGCTCTCCAGGTGATCTTATTTAGCAATGGAGAGGAACAGGCAGTTCTGGGCTGTATGTCACCTCCCCTGCAGCACCGGATGAGACAAATAAAACTTGTCATTTCTCATCACTGGCTATAAAGAAAACTAGGACAAGTAGCTCCAGTGCAAGTGTCTATGTTGTAGACATCTCTGTGTAGCCACCCAAACCATACCTGAGGTGCTCATTACTGAAAGAGAGAGGAATTTCCTGAGCAGCCACTTAGCCTTGCCCCAGTCAACTCACTCCTTCAGATTAAAATGTGGTAGCACTGTCCATTGACACCCTGGCACACAGGAGACCTGTCCCCTGATATGCTCTGGCCAGCAAGCAGAGCATGCTTTGCTCCCTTCTCCACAGCAGACTACTGTGAGAGACAAACGTCAATGAGGGTTGGGGCAAACTAGCAGCTGCTACCTGAATCAGGTACACAGGATATGAAGGCCAGTGCAACGTGGAGTGGGAACAGGCCTGTTGTGTTAGATGGTCCTTGAATCGTAATTCAAGGTGTGTGTGTGTGTTTCAGTCCATACCACACCTTGGATGACGAAATGCCATTGTGGAGGCACTGTAAGTACTGGGAGTAAGTTAAACTGCAAGAAGTGAGCTGTGATACAGGTTTCCCTCCTCTTCCAACTCATTCGACAATTTATTCTTGAGGTATCAGAATAAAGAGATATCTAGGCCTCATTCCACTGTGTTTCCCATAAACATTATATACACACATACCAATATATTTTTGTATATTAATTTTTCATACTAGTGGCTCCACTTACTCATGTACAAACTGACTGAACCCACTAAACGCTGGACAGGAATTACTGTGAGTGCCATGCAAGCTGCAGCATGAGGGTGAGTGGAGACACAGCAAGAGCACACAACTCACCAACTTGCGGATTTCACATTCTAGGTTCTGAATACAGTCCAGTTTCCTCTTGCGGCAGCGCTGAGCTGCAATTCGGTTCTTGCTGCGCCGGCGGACATCGTGGATGAACTCGAGCTGCTCTGAGGTTAGCTTGTGCATCTTTATCATCATCTGGAAATCATTCCTTGGAAGATCTGTGATTTGATCAACAGGAAAAGGAAGTTTCACCTAAACCAAACAAATAGAAAACAAGAGGGAAGAGTCATAGTTTGATTGCTGTATGCAAGCCGAACAACAGTGAGCGGAAGTATAAGCACCTATGCTGCCGAGCCCTAAATAAACAACATACAAAGTTTTATATTGAGCAGGTTTTTAACACTCCCTTGTGGCATATGGAGGAGGTCCAGCTGGTAAGGATCAAATATAATTGTACTGAAATCATCAATACAGATGAGCCCGAGGTAAAAATGTCATCATTCTAAAAAGCTCTAACAGATCTCCTTGCATTAAAAGAAGGTTCTGCCCACTAAGAGAGGCAGCCTTTTGAAAACAGCGAGGTAACTCACTGCTATTAATTTCAAACTAATTTCAATGAATGAGCTATTACCACAGCCGGAAACCTGTCTCTGCATGGCCTGCAGGACTGCAATTTTGAGTAGGTGTGAGGTTAAAAATGCAACCTGACACCTCAAATGGATGAAAAATACCATACTGCAATTAGGAAAGGTCATCTAATCAACATTTCAACTGAGCAGTACACCATGTAAGAGTCGGAGGAGTGTGATGTAATTTATCCCTACGCATTTTGAGATAAACCAGTATTTGCTGACATTCTAATATTTTTGTAGATTGACGAGCACCCAACTCGCATTTCTTGAAAAAACCCGAACAGTCTAAAACTTCAGTTACTTGCAGTAAACCATTCTTCTCTGGGCCATGAACTGCCATCCAGTTTTAACCTAGGCCATGCAACAGTAGCTCTAGGTTCTGGCCTCAGCAATTCCAACCATCTCTCCAACTCTTACTGATGACGCATTAAAGCAAAGCAAACCACAAAACTCCTGACAGCTTGAAGCAATGAACACACATTGCCTCAAAACCTGGAGAATGGTGGATGCACTGAAAGACTTCTGTTAGCTTTCTTCCCAGACCTGCCAGCTTGCTCCAACCAAAGTGAGCACCTCTCCCTACAAACCCTGCTTCACATACAAAAAATGTTCCTCGGTGGACTACTGCGTTTGGTGGTCAAATAAGAGTCAATTGACAAGGCTGAAGGAGATGACATCTGAGTATGACCCCTTCTTTTTCTGAGTCATACCCACACTGCCCAAAAGATGGCAGTAAATATTTACATTTCTGTCCAGATTTAGTACAATCCAATCTCTCAAACAAGACTATTCCGCATGCAGGCTACCAAAGAAGATACAACTGAAGTTGCTCCAGCCAAGCAAAAGATATGGGTTGAAAAGGTTTATTTTTCTACTTAAAACATGGTTATTGTCTTTAAATTATGCACTTTAACTATCTGGAGATAAAGAAAATAACAGCATAGATTAGAAATAAGTTATTTTCATTGGAGAGCTGAGTTTGTTTATGCAGAACAGTTTGCTGAGGACACATGTACACAACACACAGCAGTGGCCTCTGGCACCGAGAGTCATAGACCCTTGCTGGGCACCTGGACCTGCCGATATCCAGCTCCTTGCCTTACTCATAACCTTGCGTTTTCTTGCACTCTTCTATCACTGCTCCACGCATCTCAAAGTCCAGGCCACGTGAAATTCAGTGCATCCTTTCAGACGGTTTCATGCCTTGAACCTTGTCCCTCTGCCCCATGTATCCAGGCACCACATTGTAACACACTACCTGACATGCCAACTGAAACTAGCAAGAAACACCAAGCTGCCCCAGTCCCCCCAAATTCCTGCTTGTACACACAAAGGCTGACCTTAGGCATGGTGATGTGGACTACCTTGTTTACAGACTGCTAACTAATGACATGAAACCTGTTTGCTTTCCCCTCCCTAGCCTTTGGACGATCAACATAAACTTGGTGTCACCTGCTTTTCTCTCAAGCTTCAACCAGGGTCTGAAAATGAAACCAGCTTGTGCTCTCCTCTGAAAGACATCACAGTTTCACTGCAAAAACAGTCCTTGCACTTTCCCAGTTTTTCCTTATTTTCTTAAGTCAAAAGCAGAAAGTGATGTTAACTTTATTTCTTCCTCCCTCTCCTTTCAAAACATATTTACTTGCAAGGAGGAGATGCGCTTGCAGCTGGAATAGGAATGAAAGGGAAGCAACTTCTATCTGTCAGGTAGAACTTGTTAAAGGAAATGGGAAAATAAATAGAAACAATTTATAAAAAAAAAAAAAAAAAAGGATTGAAAATAAACCCATCTACACAGCAGGCCAGAGGCTGCTATCAGTAAACCCAGCATAATCCCACTCCTGTCACAGGCAGCACTGCACAGGATTAAAAACGTGAAAGGGAGAGTGGAAGCGAGTCAGACTCATTTCCTTCACCATTCACAGCATTTTTATTGCCTGTCTCCCTCTCCAAAATCTGCTGTCAACTGAAAAAAAAAACCAACCACCAAGCCTTTGGCACAGACACAGTGAATAACTGCACCAGAATACTGCTGCCATGAGAGGCTAATGGTGATTTATGTTGGCACAGGGCAAGACTCTCAGCTGGCGTTTATCCTAACAGAGTGGTAAGTCAACTTGTAAGAGCCAACCACTGTGACATGGGTGGGATTCATCTGATCCACTTAGAACTGTCTGAAATAATGGTTTCGCTAGCTGGCATCGAGGACAGAGAGGCCTTCAGATGGCAATGCATCCTGCACTGCTTCTTCCTTCTCTTGGCTGCAGAAGGAACAGACACGACGCTTAGAGAAGATGCTGCATCTTACAGTATCTAAAGTAGATGAGAGAAATCTTGTCTGTGGTGTCTGAAAAAGGGCAGTGAAACTTTTCTAAGATGTGTAAGAAACCCCCAGCAAGTATGTTTTCTTGTAAATTTTTCCTTTTAATATCTATGAATTTTATACAGGAAATTACTGTCTACTCTTTGGTTTGGACTATTTCAAACTACAAATATAAACTGGACCTCTTCTCCTTCCAGGAGTTAGTCCAGCCAGAGCTAACCCCACAGAGCTCTCAAATCTTCCCTATCAGCACAGTTACTCTTTCCCTGCAGCAGCAGCTCTGTTTCCACCACACAACAAATAAACTGGCACTTTCTGCCACTGCTTGCAGTCTCTACTGCCCCTGGCTCTGGGTATTGCACTCCTGAGAGGATAGCCAACCCAACCTGGTGGCAAATGAAAATCTGTTTATGATTTCATGGCATTTTCTCTCCCCTGTATTAGCTTAGGATACCACTGTAAATGTCACTGCTTTGAGTGGCTAAGTAACAGCAGCCATCTAGACAGATGGGGACAGCCATTGACTCAGCACATGAAAGGCCGATATACAACCAGTTAATTACTTCAAGCTTCTCTAGTTAGTGCAGTTTGGATCATACGCCAGTTACTGCTGTGCCACTCACGTACTGTGCTAGTTACTGCTGCTACTGCTCTCCCCCTCTCCTTTTCTATGGAACAAAGGGAAGGACCAAGACTCCATATTCCCTCACATTAAAATACAAATGTCAAGTGTTGAGAACTTCCTTATTTTATGAGTAACATTAGCTTTTCATTCTTTATTTATATCTAAATTTCAACATCTTCCTTGAGCTGGCAAGTGCTAGTAAAGATAATGAACTTCCCAAGTTTGGTTTAACATCACAGTAACTAAAAGGATATGCGTGCTGGGTATAAGAAAAAGTTACTATGTACTGGACATAGGAGGATGGCACTCAAATCTGCTTTTGCAGAAAAAAATTCAGGAACTGGAGAGTCCTTCAAGAGCTCCAGCAAGGTCTTAACTTAAAGCTTAGGGCTTAACAGAATTGACTGTAGGCTGCAATAAACTAATACAGTGTTTTAAAGGACCTTCCTGAAATGTCAAGCTTGTAACGGAAAACTCTCAGTGTTGTTGTAATCCAGTAAATCTCTGCTACCAGTATGGAGACAACTCCTATTGAAGAGGGAAAAGAAAACAAAACTGCCATGAAGTTTATCTTGCAAGAAAGATGTTTGACAAGACTCCATTTAACCAGATGTTGCCAAACACAAAATTCCCAGTGCTCTGCTGATGCCACTGAGGATCCTGGTCAGGGGAATACCCACCAGAGAAGAATGTGGAGAGTTAACTTTCTCATTTTCAGATTTGTAAGCCCAGTAAGGTCAGGAAAGCTGGGGTGACTGATCATCAAATTCCAGGGAGGAACTACATACAAAAGCAAGTTAACACTTTAATATGTATTTTACATGGTCTAGTGTGAGATGTCCCTGCCCATGGCAGGGGAGTTGGAACTAGATAATCCCCAGGTCCTTTCCAACCCTAATCATTTTATGATTCTATGCCCTTTCTACGTAATAGTCTTCACTAGGTAGAAATATTAAGCAGCAAAGAAGACAGCTTAGGTAAGTCAGGACAGCTCCAGTAGATTTCTGGTAGAGCAATTTTGGTTTACCCCCTTTACCGGGCCTCTGACTTCTAGTACTTTGTTAAGCATCATCACATGAACAGAGAAAGGGTGGCTGCCTGTCACTTAGCATGGAGGGATCTGGGCTCTCACTGAAGGTTATTTCCCTACAATATCCTCAATGGTCCAATTGCCTCTTTTCCTTTGAAAGTGAGTCACCAACCCAGGCGGGAAATTCTTTTGAAATACAAATGAAAGACACATTGAACGCAATTCTCTAGATAATAATAGTTCTTGGAAAACTCCACCTCTCACCTCCTCCTACCCTTGTTTATTCTTTCCCTAAGAAAACTCACTCATCGAATTAGACTGAGCTGAGATGATTTCTTTTTATCTGGTTTTGTAGTACAATATTTTTTACAAGTTTTCTAGTAGAAAAAACCATAGATATTTGCTGAAGAAAAGAAGTATCAAGAAAAGTAGGTAGTGCTGAAGTTTCTGCTCCTAAGTAGGTTAACAGATTGACAGACAACTTCCTTCTCAGCAATTCATTATTTCAGGGCTTACTGTCTTGTTGTTGCTATTTTAAGCAGGATTGTCAGAACTTGCCTGCAAGCACTGAGCGTAAGTCTCCTCTCTAGTATTATATCCCAATAATTGATTTTAAACAACCTGTGGAGGCCAGAGGGAGCTGGGTGAAAAGAGCAACACAAACTGTTAAATATTTCTGTAAAGTCCCAGCAGCTCAAGTAACAGCCTCATTCCTGCAACTCTGTAAGAGGGGAATACCCCTCACTGCACTTGCTGCTTCTATCACAAAGCCTTAAGAAAGGGAAATCTTAGAAGATTCTGGGTATTCCTTAACAGGAAGCAAAATGAAAGGCAAAGACATCCCATAAAGGATTTACCAGTGGTGTCATGGGGTCTGCCACCTCCTCTGACCCCAGTGGGACAGGGAGGTTGGTCATAGAGCAGGGTCATCTTCACCCACATGGCACTCATGTCAAGCCCTAGCACTCCACTTTTGGCATCAAACAACTCAGGCATATGCTCCTGAACAGCATCCACCTGCAGGAAAGCAGAGTGCCCAAAAAAAGCAGAGAGAAGAAACCTTTCACCTACTTCACACACAATCGATACACTGGCAAATGATGTTTTGTGACATTAATTCTGGGACCAACACCACTCCGGTAGCCAAGTCAAGACCAACAAGGTCCAAATTCCTGGGGAACTGAGCAGCCCCATGAGATAACTGAGGGTCGGAGTCCATCAGGTTTATTTCTATCACCCAAATGAAAGCCCACCCACAGCAGAAAAGCCTACGTGACCATCTCTGGAGGGGTGAGCACCTGTGTGTTGCCCCAAGCTATCTTATCAGTGCTTTTTTTAAGAAGCCCAGCAAACACTGTGTGATCTGATACAGCAGAGGGCAAGGGACCCATCTGGGAAGTCGCTAGGAAAGCACGGGCAAAGTGACAATTTCTGGAATGGAGAAAGAGTCCCCTGTGGCTTGCAGGCAGGTGAAGGACAGAAAGCAGTCCCTTTCAAACTGCTGCGAGTCTCTCCTGCTGTTTTAATGGAAGCCAAACTGCCAAAAGTAGGTAAAGCAACTTATACTAGACCGTCCTGCTGCTATTTTCTACTGCTGGGTTTAACATATCCTTCACTGAGGCTTCCACAGCAGCGGATCTTGCAGGATTGTAGGGTACACTCCCCAAGTTGCTGTATAAATACAGCATTGTTTAATGAGGCTGTAAGGTCCTTTCTTGTATTGGTAACAACCTTTACAAATTCATTTTTCAGACAAAATCTGTACCGAAGCATTGGTGTGATCTGTTTACCCTTGGCTGGTTCGGGATACTGCAATGCAACCTCTCGGAGCAATGATTTCCTCACCACATTTTTAATGCCTAGCAGTCCTGTTTAAAATGCTCTGGGGAAAAGAAAAAAAAAGGGAAAAAAAAAAAAAGGGGGAAAAAAAAAAAAGGGAAAAAAAAAAAAGGGAAAAAAAAGCACCTTATCAGCAGTCCCAGGGAGAAAACTTGCTCAGCACAGTGCAGAAAACCTTCCCAGGAGGAAACCAGCAGCAAAAGTAGGAGTGCAGCAAATCCTTCCCCCAGAGCCACACACATCTGCCTGCCAGTTGCATACCCAGCTGGCCTCCCACCCATTTGCTCCTCTTGTCCCTCCTGTCATCCAAGGTCTCCTGCACACATTCACATACTTTTTTTGGGAAACCACCACCAGTCCCCTATAACCTTCTCATTTGACTCTTACGGGTTTGTTTCTGCTGCAGCATCTCCACACAATTAGGCAATTATGACAGCTAATTAATCATCAAACCCCAAAAGGCTAACCTCCCACCCTCTTTGCTGCCTCATGCTGTGCATTAGCCCTTGCGGAGCAAGCAGCACATGTGGCTGGAGATTCGATGCTCCCTCCAGTCCCACTCCCTGCTCCCTTCCACCTTTTGTAAAGGCAGGACGTCACCAAATAACCTTGGTATGGTCAGAGAGGTTCTGCCACAGGGCTTCCAAGTTAGGTCCTAACCACAGTATCACAGGCAGCCTCCCAAGGAGACTCCTCTCCCCTCTGCACTGTCCCCAGTTCAGGATATGGGGCCAAACAAGAACTGTCCTCTCAAAACCACCAGTACAGTGTGACAGAGATTGACACACCTGAGGCTCCCCAGACCTTCCTTACAGTTAAGCAAGCAACTTCTGCCAAGAAAGGTTGAACCAGATGATCCTTGAGGTCCCTTCCAACCTGGTATTCTGTGATTCTAAAGGAACCACCCACTTCTACCTGGAATGTAGCTAGAATAAGGATTGAGGGGTAAAATAAACTTCACTCTTCTCATCCCTAGCCCACCACTAAGGCTGGTTCTAAACCGGGTGCTCACTGCATGTGAACCTCCCAAACATGCACTCACTGCTCCCCATGCTGAAGCATAAATTCTTAGTGGAGAATTTCAGCATTACTAGAGGAGCCAGATATGTGATTTCACCCAGATGCTCTCAGGTCATGCAGTTTCCTAATGAAACTCTATGAAAACATCCAGTCTGTTTTTCAGTTTCTGGGCTCCCCAACACATCTCCATGATTTAAGTCTTTCCTCAAACTAGGGACTTCATACAGTTTATTCAATCACTGCAGCCAATCAGCTGGGCCATCTCTAGTTTTAGAGCAGGTATGCTTTTCCCTCTCTCTCACAGGAGATCTGCATGGAAATTCACAGCTTGCTCTTCAGCCCCAGACCATTCCCCTGCATTCTCTAGCAGTCCTGGAAATTAAAGGATAATTTCTCTTTGAAACCCTTTATCCAATGGCTGCTAGAGTTCACCACTGAACAAAGTGGGGCCATGGGCATGAAACACTATCTCAGCTGTCACTTAACAGAGGCAGAACCCATCACCTGCACATGTGAGACACATGCACACACAAAGAGAAGACCACTTGAATACCATTCCCACAGCTGAGAGTGGGCAGCTATGCGACTGTTCAAGTAACTTCACACCTCTCTCTCCTCCCACTCTGTCTGCCTCCTCTACTCGGGCTGTTAGCAGTACACAGCAGGGACTCCTCGGAGCAGGCTACCCAGCCCTCGGTGTCAGTGAAGGCATGGTCTGAGGTTGCTAAAACACACCAGCAGCAATAACAAGTGGAGCTGGAATCACCTCTGCAAATGAAGGATGAGTGCCCTGGGAGTGGGTGAGGGAGGGAAGAGGACAGGACACTGCTAGAGGCCCCTAAGCACATCAATGCGCTTTCACCAATTCAGCAGTTTGCTATTGTCCCATACCCAAATTCTGATAAGCGCCAAACACCTCTGTGGTCAAGCAGACCTATTTACGTGAAGTCAACCATGCACACTCAGCTGACGAGGGAATAAACAGGAGTTACTCTTTGCCTCTATAAACAAAGAAAGTGCTGGGGAAATGCTGAGTCATTTGAAAGGATCAAAGGGCAATTAATTGGGTCACAACGATTGCGATAGATGTACTTATCTTAAATCCCTACCTCATGCCCTCTGTCTTGCACAGGACATGATTCACTGTCTGCTTCTGAGAATGACCCAGACTCATCGCTGGAGTTTGTTCCATAGGATGGCTCACATTTAATCTGGGCTCGGACTGGGTTGTACAATCCGTCCCCCACCACACCGGGCTCCTGGTGCTCGGGTGCCAGGAATCGGGGGCCTTGGGAGCAAGGGGAAGAGGAGAGCTCGCAAAGACGCAGGCTGCAAGGGGAGCCGCCGCTGCCGTCCTCTGCATATGAGTAGGAAGAGCATGAGCTGGATGTCCTGGTTCTGGTTTCCAAAGGAGGAGAGCGAGGGCAAACTTTAATTGGCACCGGACAGCTGGTGTTCGGCCGCATCCTTCCCGGCAAGTGATCAGCTGTCAGTCCGCTGTGCGAATAGGTCTGAGAGCTGGGGAGAGACTGGCTGCTGCCAGCCCACAGACCCTTTGGCACAGTCTCAGTGAGGTCTTTGTCCAAGCTGCTCACACCAGAATATGAATGCACCGAAGTGTTTACTTGGTCACAAGCGTTTGAAGAGAATATAACACTCCTCCTGTCCAGTTCCCCTTCTTGCTTACAGAGAGTTTCAAAGCCGGGCCCCCTGAGTGGCGATCCCACTGTGAAGTTGGAAGCATCCTTCTGCATGGCATGGGACTGTCCATAGTTCCCTGTGAAAGGGACGTAATCAGTTTTGTGGTCACCCTGAGATGTCCCTTTTTCAAAAGGGCATGCTGGACTCCTGCCAAAGTGCTGTTGGGAAGTGCTGGGGAAGCCAACCAAATCTATGCTTTTTGTTCTGTTGAAGAAAGACCGCAAGCAAGAAGAGGAGGACCCACTTTTCGGCCTGTCAACGCAAGTGGGGCTTGGCTGTTTCCTGTCCATTTCAACATCCCCTTCTTTATCCCTGATGTCAGGTTCATCTCCAGACAGGCAAAGTGTGATGCTTTCTTCATCATTCTCTTCATTCTGAGGCTCGCTTTTTATCTGCCCCATAGCAAGTCCTGATTTGAGGCCATTTCCAGAGCTCTCTTCGCTGAATGTGCTTGCAAAACCTGAGGTACTGATGTGTGATGTGTTGTAGACATTCTTGGTACAAGCAAGCTGGTATTTCTTGTATCTGGGGTACCGTGTTACTGCATCTTTGTCCAAATTGTCCTTGCTATCCCTCAGCATGTCAGAGTCAGGCAGCACCCCTTCGCCTTTGTCTGCTCCAGCAACAGTGGTTTCAAAATTGAAGGGCTCTTGGTGCATCCTCTCTCTGGGGCAAGATATTTTTGATGTCTCTGATTCCATCGTCTCCTCCTCATCTCCATCCGAGTTCTCCTCATCGTGCATGCGCTGACAGGTGGTATCTTTTTTGCACAGGAACAGGCCATCTTCGTTGTTCAGCAGTTGCGTCTGAAGGAAGCTGAAGCAGGAGTCCTCCAGGTTGTGCATGCGCAGGAACTCAGCGCAGTGGATGACCTCCTGGATGTTTTCTCTGCTAAGTAACAGCTTAGCAGTGTAGGCAAACTGTAACAATGGACCAAATCCCCTGACAGTGACCTGCAAAAAAACAGACAAGAAGATTGACAGCGTTACTATCAGCTCCTGCTATCATCCCAAGTCCTTCGTCACATACTTATTCTCTCACGCCAGCAGTGATGCTACATCCAGTAACCAGCACTGCTCTCTTTATGTTGCTCCTGTACAACATTACAGGTTGAGCTGAACACTGTTTTTCCTAAATACCTTGAGGACCCACGAAGTAAGCCTCTTCTCTAATGAAAGGCTGGAAAAAAACAGGCTGGTGTGGACACTGATAATTCTTGGATGGATCTTATTTTAACTGTGATGCGGCACACTTCCATGAAAATAACAACTCGATTTTGATTCCTTTTTTTTTTTATTCTTTGATTCTTTTTGATGAAAAAAAAAAATAGGTTAAGTACTGGCTGCACAGTTCTTTTTTCCATCCCATGGCAATTATTCTCGTACAGTTCCTGATTTTAGCGAGTCTAAGGTACAGCTAACATGAAAGAAATCCATATACATAGTTCAAGCGATGCAAATTACTCTGAGTCTCAGCCCAGTACTTAATTTTTCACCGTTTTCTTTGTAGGAAAGAGTAACAAGTATTTCCAGGACAGTGATCTCCAACCAACTGTTCCAGGTCTGAGTTATGCACCACTACTCATCCCTTTTTCTCATCATGCCATCTATATTTCACATTCATATATCATATAATAAAAAATACACACTTCCTCCCCCCCAGTTTCTCTCAGGGATATCTTCACACATAACTATCAAATAACTTCCCAAGCCACATGGGAAACTATAGATACAGTCTAATTTTTGACAAAAAAATGCACTGGCATTAACTTCTGTTGTATCTTTTCCCTCAATGGGCAGGAAGCAAAGGCACTGGAAAAACTATTCTTCATGAAGCAGATAGAGGCTGCTTCAAAACCTGGGCTCACCATCAAGGATAAAGGTTTTTCCACAAGAAGGAGATTCAGTGGTTTGGCCACTAAGTTGAGAGACCATAACTCCATTTCCCATTGCACTAACCACCTTCTACGTGACCCTGACAAGTCGTTTCAGTCTTAATTCATGAAGATGCCTTCTTGCCTTGCTTGCAAGTGGTGTTCATTAATCTAAGTTCCCTGTGCTTTGCATACAAAGGAAAGGCATTTAGATGGGATTCAAAGCAGCCAAATGCCTTCATGCCTATGTGAGGCTGGAACGCAACCTCCTGATACAACTGAGCCCAGCTCAGTTTCTTCTTTTAAAACCAACGAGAAGAGGAAGCACTGCCATCCCCTTTTCATAAAATGGCCTGAAGATCAGAAGAGGGACGTAGGAAGTAGAAGACAAGGTCCATTTCCCAGGGATTCAAACTCACATTTTCCAGCTCCTCAGAAGGATATCTTATCAAGTAGGAAGGTGATACCCCACAAGTGAGCTGCTTTTCCCTGTCCTTCCAACTGAATTCAGGCCACTGCGCAAGAAGCTGCTCAAGAGGTCAGTGAGAATCAGGCCACGAATTTGTGATGGTCTTATTTGTGATTAGCATAAATCTGAGTGAATGATTTGGTTCATCCCAATTAAAACCCTATAAATTGCCTACATTGCCTCAGGACCAATGGAAGAGCTCACAGATTTTTATAGACAATCCTGACTTCCAGGAAAAAGCCTTTGTTATTCATAGATCTGTACTTGTGATGCTGGATTATGAAGACACCACAAGTGGTGATGGAGAGAACAATATTTTAAAACACCTCTACAATTGCTCCCAGTAGCTTTTTCATACATAATATTACTGCTATTTTAAGAAACAGTGCATTTTCATGCAGATGCTTACACACTTGCACATCCTTTTACAATACGCCTCTGGTACAGAATTGCCTAGATTTACAGCTGGCTATTAAAGAGATCTCTGCTTTATCAGTGTTACACTTTCTGCCTATCTGTTAGATTATCAGCTCACTATAAAGGCCTATTTGCATTTTATCTATGCAGCATGATTAACAAAATTGCTTGGGAACTTAATGAGCTCCTTGCAGGCCGATGTTTCTCTTTTATAAGATCTTCAGTGTGGGGGCTTACATATTCCTACACATCTTGCAAGCTCCACAGCAGCACAGACTGTAGGAGAAGCCATACATACTGTCTGGGGTTTTTGGGTTCCTTTTGATGAGGAGGGACTCTGAAGCACCAGCCCAGCTCTCCTGGCAGTTGTGCCCCTTTGCCACTAGGTGGAACGACTGGAAAGCAAATGACAATCATTTGCTGTGCCCAGCCAGGGTTTCACCTGCCCTCCTGCGGCCCCAGCGCAGGCACTCTGCAGAGCCCCGGGCTGACTCAGACCACCCCACAGCACGGCTGTCTCCCACACTGACTCAAGATTTTTGCTCCCCATAAAACACCATGATAACAGCAGCAAGACAGCTGTTACAGCTGTTCTGCACTGGATGTACTGGGAACAGAGCCTGAGACTGCACCATGGGCTCCCGACAATGCCCAGCAGGTACGTCAAGCGAAGGACGATGAAAACATCGGTGATGAATTTAACCTTACAAGATCTTACCCAGTGACACAACTTTCCTCACTCTCACGATCTTCAGATCCAAAGGGGGAAGTTTCTTTCCAAGCACCCGGTGCTTGTCATTGCCCTCGGGGAGGAATCTCTCAAGTGCCAATGCTTGAAACTGCACAAACAATAACTTTAGAAACAAACAGATGCAAAGCTTGCTGCCAAGTGTGAAAACCAGCGCAAACTCTGCCGTCTGAAGCTGTCTAAATATTGATTCGGTTCCCGTGGCGGGTCCCCTGCCTCAGCCCCACCAGCTTTGGGACCGCCTATATCTGATGCATTCTGGCAGGATGGACGGAATCAAGGCGCTGAAGCGTGGCTATGAGCACCATACATTAGGAAAGAAAAGGCTTCGAAGCCATGTCTATTACCATCACACACGCATTTCTGTAGGAAGAGGTAAGAACAGACTTTAAAAATGATTTGACCTGACTGATGCATCCCAGTGAAAACAGCTTCCGAAACCAAGTTGGTATGTGTTTGCAGAAGGAAACAGATCATTTCTCTGATATAACAGTCCCCATTTACACATGAGAGAGACCTTTGCTGGATGAGTAAAACACATGCCAGCAACAATCTCAGTTTATTTCCCCCCCCCCCCGTAAATAAGATGCCATATGTCCAAGATTTGTTTGGTTTTAAATGTTATTTTCCATGTACATTAATGTTTAAGTAGGCAGGTCAATTTGTGGGAACCTCCACCGGGCTCCTTGTCCATGCTCATACACCAAGTCACTGCTTCCCTGCTCTCCAATCATTTGTCTTATGCTAATTTCTACCCATTTCTGTTGTGTAAATGGGTACAAGAAATTGAGGCATAGAAAAGGTAAAACATACATAAAAACATCAACGCACACACAGACAAGAAAAGCAAAACAGAGATTCTCAGAGGCCTGCTTTCCCTTATCTTTAAAGGCAGGCCAGGAGAGGACTTCTCTTGTGTACATGAAACATGCCAAACACCCTGCCAAGTCTAAGGATGAATCACTTTGTCTTGCTCCTGTCCCCAGCTGGTTTTGTATGCGTTAAAACCCATCTGCACAGCAGCGCACAGAAGACATGGGTACTGCAACCCCACCTAAGCCATCTGGCACCTCTTGCTCTACAGCAATCCAAGAGATCAAGCACTAGGGATACACATGCAGCTGGGCTGCCACAGGTACACCATGCTCAGCATGTGCTACGGAGGTCTACATCAACTCAGCAGTGTGGTGATAATAAACCTGACCAGTGCTAAGGTGAAAGAAAGTTCTCCAGCCCTTTATGTGCCACTTGTCTTCCAGACTGAGCTAGCCGAGCCAGCGGATGTGTTTTGTATGTCCATGCCCTCATGAGAGGGCTACTGAGGAACGGGCTGGAAATAATGCAGTGATATAATCACCATCAAGAGAGTTGTTAATCAGCATTAGCCATATTGAATTTACCAGCAAAATACAGACAGCAGCCCTGCAGAAAATAAGCATGCAAAATCTATTTTAGTTCAGTCCAACACTGCTTTTCTCCTCACAGAGTCCTGCGGAGCGCAATGCTCTGGTTAGTTTTAATTGATTTAAGACACCAGACTTCCACTACTTCCTTTGGGAGATCATTGCCAGACTCTACTTAAAACCTCCCTGTGAGGAAATCTTCCTGCTCTTATTTTCCTCCATCATCTGTCATTACATTTTCTCGATGCATTCCGGGTAATGCTTCTCCCTTTTGAAGAAATATTTGTGTTGTTATACTCTCTGCCTTCCCTTCTTCTTTGGTTGGCATTATATCATTGACGAAAACCTGGCTAACTCAAGGAAAACAATATTGATCACTGTCAGATGGGAGAATAAGAAGCTGAGAAAACAGTCAGCAACGAGGAATGCTAGTAAAGAAGGCAGCATTACAGATGCAAATATAGAACACTTTTAGCACAGCATTTTTCTAAAACTGGGCATGAGCTGTTCTAAAATTAGGAGGAGGGTTACCTCACTTTCATGTTAGGAACATCGTATTTTTGTAAGGGACTCCTATGGCAGAGATTCTATTTAAAGGCAGTTGTACACACACCCACAGGCACCACAGGAGACACAGCACTGTGGGTGAACTCCCTCTGGCTCGCTATTGTATGGGGTCTCCTCCATGACAGTCAATCAACTGTGGAAGCCTCTGCGTTGGCTGTGTTGCCCACATACGGGATGTGGCCTCCCAGCACATGAAGAGGTCTGACATTTCTGAGGATAGGCTGGACTCACTGTGCGCTGCAGAGTTCATCAGTGCTTGCTCATTAGCTGCTGCCCAGACTTCCAGATGTCTCAAAATCCCAGACAAATAGACAAAATCCTCCAGTTCTGCACAGACAGTATTTCTTACAGGGGGAAAAGAGGGTTATTTCCAAGGGAAACACAGATGTCTGGTAACTCTGCTCCGAATGGCATCTGTATGAAAAGCTGCATATGGAGTGGGGAAGGTCAATCCCTGCAAAATGCCAGCAAGTCTGAGTTCAATTTAAAGAGGGGAAAAGTGATTAAGGGCAAGGAAAGATCATTGTAAACATGTAGGAATGTAAAACTTGGCAAGGCAGTATCTAAAATGGAGCAAGAGAATGTTTACAGTAATCTGATGCATACGATCATCAAGAACAGAGAAGAACCGTCTAGTTTGCTATGGGGTTCTACCGCCGATTGCAAAGAAGAAACTTTGAAGAATGAAAATGTAGGGATTTTATTTTGACTCTTAAACTACCAGCGAGTTCAGTGAGATCTTGGAAGGCTTTCCAGGGAAGATGATGGACACTTTATGTATGAGTACTGCAAAGCAAGACTAACTTGCTCTGGCAAGGCAGGCTTTAATTTGCTAGGCTTTTCCAGGCCTAATTTCCGTGTTAATGAGGGCAGAGTGCCGGTGATCTTCTAGAAAACAGCATCAAAGTTCAACAGCGAATTTACATGCAATTGTTTCAAATAAAGCATACCTAGGGCATATTCAAAGAACAAGCTCACTGGCGGTGGTGTGAGAGGGCAGAGGCCCCTCCTCCCCTCAATCAATGAGATCTGCAGAACATTAGCTGCTAAATCCTACCAAACTGCAGATAAATTAGATGGTCAGACCCGCAGCCCCACTGAGAAAGCAGAAGTCCTGACAGAGCAGCAAAGGCACAAGTTATTATCTTTATGCACTGGAGTAGTCTTTTTGAAATCGATAGGAGCAATGATGGGTTTTCTGTGAAGCATGAAAACTGCTTGTAAAATTATGGATTATATTTTTAGTATTTTGATTTTCAGGTTAAATTCATCACCAGGTACCTAAAACCAGTTGGAAAGCCTTCATCTCTAATCTCCAAACATCAATTTAATTATTGGGCCATTTTGTAGGGAAGGAAGAAAGGAAAATTTAATAAAACCTCATATGCTGCATATCAAATCCCAAACTAAACATTAATTTAGAACAACTGGATAGAAACACACAAGTAATGTGACAGTTTTCTTGCAGAACTCAAAATCAATCTGTTATTCACATACTGTTTTGCAGTGCGCCTACGGTGGTACTCACTTTGTTAACCTTTCAGTGTCGCTACTGCAGTCTAGAGGCGTGTGTGGAAAGCTTCCAAATCCACCTCAGCCCTGAAGTTTGTCTACTAAACCCAAGGATGTATCAAACAAACTACTAACTTCTCACTCGGCCAGCCTGTTCCTAACAGCACGACTTATATAATCAAACACATGCTGGAAATAGGAGATAAGATTAGTGACAGTTAACTGCTGCTATTTTTTCCGCAGCCTGAAGAAGGTCTCTGGGATTAAATATTAACTCTAATCTTATTTGCTAAAATTAGCACACACTGTATTCTTTTTCTTTTACAGCCAATTGCAAGTATAGCGCAGAAGTTATTTTCAGAGTGTAATCTGATAACCAAAATCAGTCACCAAAGCTGTTATTCCATTAAGAGTTAAGAGACTTCCTGGCTATTTACTTAGTTATTTTTACTTGGGATGTCGGAGACTGGCAGATCCTGGTTTTCCTAGCTTGAAATTATTTGGGTTTGGAAAACTGTTTCAATTTCTAAATATATTACTAGGCTCAAACAGGTCAGTCGTGTGCAAAATCAATGGTGCTAGACATCATGGTTTTTTTCCTATATTTGCTCAAAGTAAGTCTGCACATAGTCAGGAATTATTCTGTAACCATGATCCTTTTACATAAGGTGAGAACATGCAGGAGGCAGGAAAAAGTCAGAAAAAGATATAATAAACAGCAGAGTACTTTTGTAAGCCAATGCCATGCCAGTATTTTACTGCATTTTCCCCTCTTTAATTTAAATGCTCTCTCACCAGCAGCTTATGGATGTATTTCCCTTATCCGCTCATACAGCCGTGGAGCTCCTAAAATGAGTAATCACCCTTTAAAATCCAACTTGGGTGAGAAGTATCAGATGCAGGTATTTGTATTGTCTGAGCTTTTAACAAGACAGGAATGTACAAGTTGCTGATAGAAAAGACTGATGAAAAGAGGCCTTTGTTTTCATTCTAAAGCCACTTTTTAATTAAGCAGATACCCTGATGGCTCCAGCTTAACATTCTGACACTTTGGGTAGTATGTACATACTTGGACAGAAAAGTGACCCGAAGTCCAAGTGACAGTCTGACATCTCCTGCATCACATTGTATCGCATCACATCACATTACAGGGGTGGGAAGCCACCATACCACCACCATGACAGATACCCCCGGGCATGAATGCATTCCAGGTGATGGGAGAACCCAGACACACAGCTCCCTTCTTTGGGAGGCTGATTTATCTACTTTGTTTCTTTAATTTTTCTAAAAAAGTCCCAATGAAAAAGCTGCCACCTGCAAAGCCATACCAAAGGGCACCTTGGTATCTTTCCAGTGCATCCCTCACAATCGCTTCTTGAGGCATCAGGCTGAAGGCTCCAAGGAGATGCTTAACAACCTTTAGCAGCACTTTTACGAAAGATGCCACACTGGAAATGCTAGACCAACTTCCAAGTTTGTGCCTGTTCCCCACGCAGCTGTTCCTTTCAGCTTTCGCCCTTTAAAGTCCCAACTTCTGGCCAGATGACAAATTTACACTAGAAGGCTGCAACAGTATTTACAAATCTAAGGAGGAAAGCAAATCACTTCTTACTGTCCTCTCCAGCCTAACAAACATTCAGGAGCAGAACTTCAAAGGGCCTCCTCCCTCCCCATTTGAAAAGGAAGGAAAAGACCTATATTTCTCAGTGCCCAGGAAGCACCACGATGCTCCTGGTGTGACGGGGAGGAAGGAGAGGTCATTCACGCTAGACTCGCATTGAGGATGGGGAGCAGCAATTGCAAACTGCATCCATCACCCCATGAGAAGTGCGTCAGTACTGACGGCAGGGCAAGTGGCTCAGAATTGACTGCCAAGCGTAAAGATGGCGTAAGCAGACAGCAGATCGATGCCCGTGTTATTGGTTATGTCAGCGCTCGACCGCACGTGACTTATGGGTGGAGCGTTAAGAGTTAAGGCACCCACATACTTGGGGGTTTCTGAACCAGATTCACTGTGGTAATAGCCTCATCTAAACACTAGTTTATTAAACCATGAACGGTATGCTGCCTGTAACGCTATGCATCAAACCAGAGGAATGACAGCTGAAGTACCACTGTCTGGAGAAAACATCTTAATGAACTTGAGCAGAACACTTTTTTCTTAACTAATTACATAGTTTGTGGTACGTTGTCAATGTTGGAGGCTGCCCAGGGCAGCTGAAGAGCAGAGACAATTCAAAATCATGGCCAAGAGAGTATCTGCTGGCAAGAATAGGTGAAAAAATTGGAGAAGAACTTTCAAGCTGCTGAGGTCAGACTCTGGGTGGAGGTGTTAGAAATAGAGATGAGGATGTTTCAAGTAACCTTTTCTCTGAAGGAACCACTTGGCTATGACACGACTGAATCAACAAAGAACACATAAAAACCAGTGCCACTAATTAGCAGTTTAAACACTCAGGCATGGACTAGAAGATAAAGCAAAGGGAAATACTGCCGTGATATCTGGCAGTTTGCAATACATTTGTTTTTCCAATGCAACTTACACCCTAAGAAACCTGGAACGCAGTAATGAGGGATGACACAGGAAGGTGGCTCAGCAGAAATGCTACCTTCTCTCCTTGGGTGCCTGCACAAGCCATGCTCAAACCATCGAGGAAGAACTGGGCAGAAACGAACAGATTTTAACCCAAGAACATCATCAGAATTGAAGTGCAGCTAAAATTTAAAATTAAAATCAGTCCCGCATTTTTGCAGAAGGGAAACTAAACTGACCCTCAGATTAAAAAAGAAAAAATTAAAGAAGGGAAAGTGTTGAGCAGTGAGGAGGGGGGAGGAGGAAGTGGGAAAGCTTTCACAGAATATAAATTGTGAGAGAAGAGTCTGTGAAAGATCTGTTTAGGTGCATATCATGAGCCAAAGTGGGGAGAAAAAGGGAAAACAAAAAGCAGTTTAAGAACTTCTTGAAAGAAGAAAGAAACTCTAGAAGCCTCCAAGTTACATTAGGAAACACCAAAATAAGCAGAAAATTAAGACACATGTAGAAATGTGCTAATTCAGAGGGTGCTTAGGGGAGTGGTTCAGAGTTTCTGAAGCTGCAATTAATACACAAGCAAACACAACAATACAGAAAAATTACAAAGACTGTAAATTACATGAGTACTCCTCTTTCCAAAGTATGGCAGAATCCATTTATGCAAATAAACTATGTAATCCAGTGTATTAAATACACACTGCATTAAAGACACTGTAATTACTTTATAAAAACGAGGAATACTTCACAGCAAGACGCCTCACTACAAGCCCTACTATTATACTTCGCATAGTGCAGGAAAGAAAGAAGCAGGCGCTGTCAGATATGATTTAGGAAAACACAAGGCTGCAGTCTGAGGAAGAGAACTAAATCAGAAGACAAAGGAGCTGGAGAAGAAGCAGGATCAGGAAACGGCGCTGGCTAACACCCGATGCAGCTCATGGATGCTCAGCTGTGGGTTCCACAGGGCTGATGATGCCAGTGCTTTTAGCATTACCTGTGGCCATGCACTAGCATGGCACAGTATATAAAACCACTGGCACCCTTAGGGCTGGGTAGCAGAGAGCACAGCCGAGCAAATACTAGAGCATTTGAAATCTAGAGATGCTTCTGCTGGACTGTGGAAGGAATTGAATATCAAAGGCTTTACTATTGCACTTCACAAGGTAACCAGGCAATTATGATTATTAACTAGTATGCTGAAACCCTGTACAAAAACCTGGCTTCCTGCAGGCATCGTATTTTTAACACAAAACCTGCCAAATACTGCGTAAGTGCCAGATTTCCTTCCCCTCCTCCCCTGCCTTGCCTTTTAATTCCTGGTATTTGGACACACATTATTTCTGTGTTCACCTCGGTTTTGTTCCTGCATGGCTACTAGCAGATCTGAGGATTATGGTGGCTTTTGTTCCACTGCTTGGTGTGTTCACATTTCATCAAGGATGTCCACTCAGCTCACCAAAGCATGTTTGCAAGGAGAACCAGCCATTGCTGAGCTGCCAAAGTTCGTCCCCTCCTATCCTCCATGAGAGGCAGTTAACTCCTCCCATGGTGGCCCAAAACGTTAGCTAAGCCTCCATAAACCCCACCAGAAAAAATCAGAGGTATTTGCTTTCTTGCTGAGATCATGCTTGCTGCGAAAAAAGGCAAATGGCTCTTTCAGTCCCTAAAGAAGCACAGGCTCAGCAGGAATGCCCTGCAGCGCAGCGGTCAAAGAACGGCAAGGACAGGCAATGGCATTCCAGCCACAACCCTGTGCCCAGCTCCGCGCTGTTCCCAAGGAATTGACTTTCTCCTTTTTGACCCATACATGAGGTTTTTAACATCTAACCAGCAAGTGAGGCGTAGAAAATGCCATCTACGCTAGAAGCCCTAGAAATACTCTTCATGTAGAAAAATGATGGCATTTCCAGCTTGACATGTGACTTCCCAGGAGGGTGGAAGTTGGGACTTTACAGCTATTTGTGTGTGTGTGTTTCTACATATGCTCACGTGCACCCACGCATGCTAGTGTGAGAAAGAGACTAGAGAACGTGAACGTGTGTGAAAGGGGCTGAATTAGCCCCATCTGCTCCGAGAAGATCATCATCTCCTTATATTTCTGTTACCGTCATATCATTGCCACACTAGAGTGCTTCTAAAAGGCTACAGCTCTGGCAGCCAGCATCATTACAGCTGCTCAGATTATTAGAAGTATAAATAAAGTCTCAGAGACACTACTAAGAAATATTAACTACAATTATCCCTGTCTGATAAAATAATGAACAGTGAAGTGTTATTCTGCTGCCACAGTCACCAGTGCGCATTTATGTGTGCCTCGAGTAATGAAAACCAGTTTATCTGCATACTGAATCATCCTGGAATTGGTTCTTGCTATTTTATTTTGTTTATCTTTCTAAGGGTCAAGGAGGCTGAAACTGTGCTTGCAGAATTCAGCATACCCCACCTCCTTTTCTGCCCTATGTAATCCCATTAATTCCAAGTGAACAGAAAGCCATGCCTGTAGCCATACACACGTCTGTCAGAGGAGGGAGATGGGGCAGTGTGCAAGCTACCAGCAGCAACTCTAAAACCTCCTGATGGACTTTTATTCTTGGACCTTGTTGCTTTTTCTCCCTAGATGAGAAGCAAGGGCCCACACGATGTCAATGCCATGTTTGCTGTGTGGATCCTCCTTGCCTTTGCCTCTTCTGCTGGCCTGCACTGCTTTGGCTTTGTGAGCTTGTTTTTCCCCACATTCCCAAGTAGTCCAGGACAGTACTGTCCCTTCTTGATGGCAGTGGGGAACTGGGCTTGGTTTCTAATTAACAGAAGTTATGACTTCCCTGCAAGCTCTGAGAGACAAAGTTCTTAACCGAGTTCCCAGTGTTGATGGTGGCTGACACTGCCCAAACACAACTGCTGTGAAAGAGACATTTTCTCTGTCAGAGCCTGTGGGAAGCTGATGACTTGGGGTGACAGCACAGTGACACAGGTAGCTGTGGAACATTATCAAGCTGGATACCCAAGCTGGGCTGTTTCTGTTGGAGCGCACAAGGCTGGCCCATCGTGAGAGCGTCTGCCAGGCTCCTGGGGAAAGGTGCACATCACAGCCAGGTACAAAGGAAAATTAGAAAGATGACAGAGAGGGACAGCAGCAACTAAATGCAGTCAGAAATGAAGGCAACAATGCAAAGCTGAGTGGGAGAAAAGGGAAGAGGTCATCTTCTAAGATAGCTTCCCTCAGTCTAGGCCAGAAAAACCCTGCACCATACCTTTGGTGGTTTTATCACACTGCCCTTTCTCTGTGCCTGTTCCCATCATTTCTCCAGCATCTCATGCTCCCTTGCCTGGTCTCTTTGCCTCATCTACAAGCTTTCTGTTCCACCAAACCCCACTTCTGCGCTGACTGCCAGCTCTGAGCAGCCAGCCGCCTTTTGATTTGCGCACCCCAGGGCTCTCGCTGCCTGCACTGGTACGACAGTGATGGAGGGCAAAAAGTGGGGTGCAGAGGCAAAAGGAAACACCATCTTGAAGCGCTCCCCTCTGTCAGCTGTGAGGGAAAGACAGCTCACAGGAGGCAATCTTCTCTCTCCATACAAATCACTGCTAGGATGAACCTCTGCTCCTGGGAGGCAAAGAGTCGAGCTGCAGCCTTCGTCTCTATTTTCCCTCCAGCATTCTCCCTCTCTTCATTCTCTGCAGTTGGCCTCTTCTGGCCACTAAAGCAGGTTAGACATGGTGTGCCCTGAATAAATGACCCACATTAATTTTTCCTCTTTAATTAAAGAGTTATGTGAAACAATTTGCTACGGGAAAGAAAACAATGCATTGTTCCAGACACATTTACAAGACAAACATGATATTCCCAAATGAATTTTGTTCCCTAAAAAGCCTTTATGGAAGGCAAAACACAGAGAATGGTAAAGGATTTGCTGAAGAAGAACTGAAGTTCATTTTAAACCAGTGTACCATGTACAAATGCTGTCTTACAAATAGGATTATTTAATTTAAACCTTAGATCTGTCAAGTTCCATTACTTCAATTGGAGCCTGTCGTTTCTTGACTTCATTATAAATCAGGATTATACCACAATTTACATTAGGTAAAGTCACTGCTTCAATAGGAGGCAGTGAAAAAAAATTACACAGCAGTCGGTAAATAGAGCAAAGTCACTGTGCCGTTCTTGAAAGGCAAAAAGTCATCTTGCTAAATGAGGGTCTGAGCTGTCCTGTACCAAGACTGTTCCTAATAAATAAAAGACCTCTGGGAAAAGTGCTGAGCATACGCTGGATCTATTTTCAGCTAGCATCAGCAGCTGCTGCCCCTGGGATCACATCTTTGCTCATACCCTACACCATATGTAATCACTCCAGTGCTGCAACCAGTAAGATAATGAAAGAGCATGGCATAAATCTATACTTGAGTGGAATGCTAAATGAGAAAAATAATACAAAAAAGGGGGAAATAAACCACATTTTCAAGTCATTAGGAAGAAAGACTTTGACATATGAAGTGTTGCAACCATTAATAGCACTTATCATATACAGAGGAGACAAAGAGACAAATTAATCAAACTGACAGAACTGGGACATTTTATGCTAATGCTGGCTCCTGGGTTTTCGTTTGTATTCCTCTGTGTCTGGAAAACTGATACCATTACAGGGCAGGAAATTGCATGAATAACATGCAACAGATCATAAAAATTCACACACCAAGTGCAGAAACACTGCCAAAAGCACTGTAAAAACAAGGCTAGAGACCTCAACAGAGGAACTACCAACAGCTAATGAATGCAAATCAGACAGGAATATTTCCCATCCATGCATAACAATGAGACATAGGCTGTGACTCCGCAGTCTCCAACAGTGTAGGTAAAATAAAGCCTGGAGAGTGAACACACAGATAGCTGGGTGGAACTGCTGGCCAAGCCAGGGTCTATGCTTGTTTGCAGTACTTCAGCCAGCAGTTTAAAGCCACTGGGGAACTGGCATAGCCAAGTGTCGCCGCTGTCTAAATGTACTGCTATGTTAGATTTAATTTAATGAATCAGGTAGAAGAGAGAGTAGGAGGAGGATGAAAGAGGAAATAAAACAGAGCCGTGAAACAGCACATAATCACACATAACAAAAATCCCTCACCCCTGTGCAAATCCACAGCACGCAGTAACAACCCTCACCGAGAAAGACATTTCGACATAACTCATTTGGGGAATATAAAAGTACGAAACGTGCTTGCTGTCCAAAGCCACAGCCATGTTATAAGGGGCAGGAAATGGCAAGAACTACAGGAATGCTGGGCAGGGCACGGTGTAACGCAGGATCTTGCCAAGGTTCCTTCATTTGCTGTAAAGGCTTCTCAGGGACCTTTAAAGAACCCTGGCAAATCAGAGCACTGGTGAAGTGCAGAGAGAGCTCATCAGCCATATAAACTCCAAATGACAAATACATTCACTTGATAGGCAGCCACTGCATTTTTCATCACTCTCCGTTTTTAGTAAAGTGATGCTTCCCCCTTGCGCAGTAGCTACCATACAAACCCAAGGCTAGGACTAACTTTGGGGGGGTAAAAAGAGTAAAGCTGATACCTTATGGAGCTGCATCCATTTCAACTGCTGCTCTCACCTTCCCCAGAACAGAATGACATGCAGCTGATAGGACTAAGCAAGAGCATTTGCATGTCAGAACCACATGCATAAAGAGGGTGAGGAAATGCCAGCCTGCCCAGGGATGGCTGTTTTCCTGAAGAATAAGTACAGACCAAGTTCCTCCCACATTTGCTGGAGGACCTCGTGTTCCGAGGCGCCAGGGCAGAAGCTGTTTCATCCCAGCAGCAATGGGCATGGAGAGCACACGAAAGAGAGCCCAGCTCTCCAATAGACTGCTATGGAGGTTTTACAAAGTTTTGATCATGTGAATAGGGTTTATATCCAAACTTCAGAATCTCCTTCTGTTCCTCTGATCACTGCTAAAGTCTCAATGGGGTGCTTGGCATGGTACCAAAAAATAATGTGCACACACAAAGACAAGCTGATCCAAAAGCTTTCCAAAGACAACGATGGTGTAAACTTTGTTCTAAGGGGATGTCCTGGGTTCAGCAGTAGCATTTTCCTCCTTCTTAGTAGCTGGTGCAGTGCTGTGTTTTTAACTTTCAGCCTGGCAACAGCGCTGATAACACCGATGTTTTCAGCTGCTGCTCAGTAATGTTTACTCTGACCAAGGACTTTCGGAGCCTCATGCTCTGCCAGGGAGGAGGGGAAGTCGGGAGGAAGCAGAGACAGGACACCTGACCCAAACTAACCAAAGGGGTATTCCATACCAC